>CM022487.1:25025225-25076509 GCA_011952105.1 Coreoperca whiteheadi | reverse complement strand
GATCTTGGAGAGTGAGAGGATGCCCGAGGAATGGAGGAGAAGTGTACTGGTGCCAGTTTTCAAGAATAAGGGAGATGTGCAGAGCTGTGGCAACTACAGAGGAATAAAGCTGATGAGCCATACAATGAAGTTGTGGGAAAGAGTAGTGGAAGCTAGGCTAAGGGCAGAGGTGAGCATCTGTGAGCAGCAATATGGTTTCATGCCTAGAAAGAGCACAACAGATGCAGTGTTTGCTTTGAGGATGCTGATGGAGAAGTACAGAGAAGGTCATAGGGAGTTGCATTGTGTCTTTGTGGATTTAGAGAAAGCGTATGACAGGGTGCCGAGAGAGGAGCTGTGGTATTGTATGAGGAAGTCTGGAGTGGCAGAGAAGTATGTTAGAATGGTGCAGGACATGTATGAGAGCTGTAAGACCGTGGTGAGGTGTGCTGTAGGTGCGACAGAGGAGTTCAAGGTGGAGGTGGGTCTGCATCAAGGATCGGCTCTGAGCCCCTTCTTGTTTGCTCTGGTGATGGACAGGCTGACGGATGAGCTTAGACAGGAATCTCCATGGACTATGATGTTTGCGGATGACATTGTGATTTGTAGTGAGAGCAGGGAGCAGGTGGAGGAGAATCTAGAGAGATGGAGGTCTGCTCTGGAAAACAGAGGAATGAAGCTTAGCCGCAGTAAGACAGAATACATGTGTGTCAATGAGAGGGACCCAGGTGGAACGGTGAGGTTACAGGCAGCAGAGGTGAAGAAGGTGCAGGACTTTAAGTACTTAGGGTCAACGGTCCAGAGCAATGGAGACTGTGGAAAAGAGGTGAAGAGGCGAGTGCAAGCAGGTTGGAACGGGTGGAGAAAAGTGTCAGGTGTGTTGTGTGATAAAAGAGTATCAGCAAGAATGAAAGGAAAGGTGTTCAAGACGGTGGTGAGACCAGCGATGTTGTACAGCTTAGAGACAGTGGCACTGAAGAAAAGACAAGAGGCAGAGCTGGAGGTGGCAGAGCTTAAGATGTTGAGGTTCTCTTTGGGAGTGACGAGGACGGACAGGATCAGGAACGAGTACATCAGAGGGACAGCTCATGTTAGATGTTTCGGAGATAAAGCCAGAGAGGCCAGATTGAGGTGGTTTGGACACGTTCAGAGGAGAGACTGTGAATATATTGGTAGAAGGATGCTGAGGTTGGAGCTGCCAGGCAGGAGGTCTAGAGTAAGACCAAAGAGGAGATTTATGGATGTAGTGAGAGAGGACATGAAGTTAATGGGTGTGAGTGAAGAGGATGCAGAGGACAGGGTTAGATGGAGGCGCATGATTCGCTGTGGCGACCCCTGAAAGGGAGCAGCCGAAAGGAAAAGAAGAAGAAGAAGACCTGTAGTGCTGTTTATCCATCTGTTGTTTTGGTGTGAGTTGCCGAGTTTTGGCGATATCGGCCGTAGAGATGTCTGCATTTTGCTTTTATATAGAGGGACTAAATGGCGCTCGGCTCGTGGTACTCAAAACTCAACAGCAACGTTTCTTTCCAGAAATCACAAACCCCGGTTACTCAAGATAATCCACGGATTGGTTGTGAGCAGCATCATGTAGGAACTATTTTCTTTCTACCTGAAACTGCTCACAGCAAATCTGTGGATTGTCTTGCGTAACCGGGTGGCGTGCTGGAGGACAGCGGGCCTGAGATGGGAGCTTGTTGTGCCAAATTTCACAAGTTTGTTTGTGACATCTTAATGCGCAACATTCGTCATTGAATACAAATCTGCATTCACTCCAGCTGCTTCCTCTGCTGGTGCTCTTGTGTGCGGCTGCCTCCCCCTCCCCACTCCCCCTCCCAGGAGCAACATCCAGTCAGACTCTCTCTGCTCAGGACCTGCCAACGTTCAGTGCATCTGTCTGGGTGGCCAGAATATTCACTGTTGTTGACTCATTAACGTTACTTTTCTGTCCCTCTCAGAGGTGGACATGGTCCAGTGTGGTCTAAATGTAAAACAAGCATTTCAAGAAATCTGGTCATGTTAAACCATATTAATGAGTAGTTCGCCAGTGCGAATCGATCTAATGATGTCATGTAATAAAATACATCAGTCACATTTTTCTGCAGAATGCTTTTATTTTTGAAACTTGAAGTACATATAGCTTAAGTGGATTTTCTCAGAAATACGATTTATTGGTTGGATTATATAAGTGCCGAATTTACCTTAACGCGTTACAATTTGGTGAGAAGTTTCCAGCTCAATGTTCCGAATTGCGATTTCAGTAACATTTGAGGCAAAAACGAAAACCAACGTTACCCAATGAGACCAAACCTTGACCGCAATCGGGGGGGAACGGTAAACGTTAAAGCAATGCAGGAATGTTGGTTAGTGAGTTCGGCCAAGGTAATAATTAGTTTAAAGTTAAGACATTCAGAGGCAAATGTGGACCAATAGACAGCCACTTAACTGACAGCAATTAACGTCAACCTACACCATTACACATAACGATAATAAGCTAAATTACACAAAGAACTATAATGTTAAGTTACATCCGGAAATTTCACCCTGCAAAAATGTTATTTGAATTTGAAACGTGCACTTTGTGCGGGAATGGAGAATCCAGCCGACAACTAACCTTAACGACACTTTCAACAAACACTCAATCGAATATCATTACACTGACGGGATGGATTCTTTAAAATGCTGCCAAGAAAAAGCATATTAACTCTTAACGCTAGTCAAGTATGGCACCAAGGCCAAGGCCATTAACATTAGCCAGCTAGCCTTAGAGTTAACATTAACGTTACCTTAAACCGTGTCCTAAGTCAAAAGGATTACATTCTTTTCCCATGGATTTGTCATCATCTGTATTCTGATTTATTTCATTTTCTACTTTTACATTCATTTTATTGCCTTGGTTTACTTTTCATGGTCTCAGTTATGTGTTTTGTGTGGTTATTATAGTACCAGTCAGGGCCCATAACTGGTAGCTTAATGCATACCATTTTACAATTGAGAAATAACGGATTAATTACATTAGGATGAATCTCTTTTCAAACTGAGTAAACTATACAACATTTTGGCCCAAATTAAATCATTAAATATTTAATTTGGTGAATATTATGATGAGGGTGAGATTGTGACAAAGAACTGGACATTTCATTAGTAAATACACAATAGTTAATCAATTTCATTGAGTAAAAACAGAGCCAACACATACTTACTGAGCTACTTGTTTCAGGCCAGGCTGTTGGATTCTGAAAATAACACTCAAATTGTGTTAAAGTGTCCAGCACATGAAATGTTGTTAAGATTTGTACGCATTTTTTATGGTGAAATACACACAACGTGTGATCTCTGTGCGGTGAAGAAATGCCACAACAATCAGCTCTCAGCAACAAACATGAAGACAACATATGTTTTAGGATTAAAACCTAGAATTTAACTCACTGACCCTTAAATGACTCGTTTACTTGAGTTCACAGAACTCAGCAGTGACTCCAAAATCCAACATTCGAAGGCCAGCATAGAGCGGCTGAGTGAACGTGGTCTGGACTCTGTGGAGGAGAGTCATGGTTTCAGAGACATCGTAGAAGGACAGAATACCTGCACTGTGATCCAGGTACACCCCGACTCTGCAGGACCGAGGACCTGAGACGGGAGTTTGGTCATTGTTGTAGCAGAAGTTATAACTGTCACAATCTAGTGCCCAAGATTTGTCATTGAGTCAAAACACACATTCATTCCCGATGCCTGCTCTGCTGATGTTCTTGTATGCGACTGCTACATAAACTCCTCCCCCACCCCACTCCACCTCCCAGTAACAACGTCCAGTCAGACTCTCTCTGCTCAGGACCTGAGACCATCTAGTGAATCTGTCTGGGTGACTAGAAAACGACTGTTGTTGTCTCATTGCTGTTGCTTTTCTGTTACCATCAGATAACAACACCCTTGTGTGCGCTGTGTTGAGATCCAGTGTGATTTCACGTGAATATTTTAGGAATCCAGCTCTGGTCTTTGGCTCTGGTTGTGAATTTGACAGTAAAACATCCACTTCAGTCACTGTCAGTGAGACGTTTGTCCATTTCTGACTCAGAACGTCCTGTAGTTGATCTCTGACCTCTGACACAGCCGCTGTCACATCCTCAAAGTATCTCAGAGGACGGATGTTGATGCTGGATGAGTCTGCAGGTTCTCTGAGTCGTGACAGTGAGGGGTAGTTGTGCAGAAACTGGTTGTGATCCTCTGTGTGTGAGAGCTGCTTCAGCTCAGCGTCTTTCCTCTTCAGCTCAGTGATCTCCTGCTGCAGCTTCTCCTGAAGCTCTTTGACTCGGCTCACTTCAGTTTCCTGCTGGGATCTGACCTGCTGCTTCACCTCAGAGCGTCTTTCCTCCATGAGACGGATCAGCTCGGTGAAGATCTTCTCGCTGTCCTCCACTGCTTTATCAGCAGAGCGACTGATGGCCTCCACCTCCTGCTGAAGCAGCTTCACGTCTTTCTCTCTGTCCTGGATCCTCTGCTGGATGTTTAGTCGACTCACCTCGAGCTCTCTCTGCCTCTCAGTCCTCTCTGCTGCAGCTGAGACTGTGTCGTGGCCTTTGTGTTCGTCCACAGAGCAGAGATAACAGATACTCTGCTGATCAGTGCGGCAGAACATCTTCATCACCTCACCGTGACGAGAGCAGATGTTCTCCTGGAGCTTCTTGGAGGGCTCCACCAGCTTGTGTTTCTGCAGTGGAGCCGCATCGTAATGAGGCTGGAGGTGTTGCTCACAGTAGGAGGCCACACAGACCAGACAGGACTTGAGGGCTTTCAGTTTCCTCCCAGTGCAGACATCACAGGCCACATCTTCAGGTCCAGCATAGCAGGGATCAGCAGGAGCAGCTGGGAGTCCAGTCTTCTTCAGTTCCTCCACTAAAACTGCCAACATGGTGTTTTTCAGCAGGACAGGCCTCGGTGTGAAGGTCTGCCTACACTGAGGGCAGCTGTGGACTTTCTTCTCATCCTCTTGATCCCAGAAGCTTTTAATACAGTTCATGCAGTAGCTGTGTCCACAGGGAACAGCCACCGGATCCTTCAGTAGATCCAGACAGATCGAACAGGAAATTGTTTCCAAGTCCAGCTGAACTCCTTTCTGCGCCATCTCACCTCTCAGTGGCAGCGACCGTCTGAGTTTCACTTTCTGGGAACAGAAACAAAAGCTTGTGAGATCTGATGAAAAAAAAAAAACTCTGTTCCTTTTATTTCTGTTCTTTTGCTAATCTTCACTGAACAGGGCCCATCAGCTCCTGCTGTATCACATGTTGCTTACACCCATCCTGACACTTGCATATCAGTAAAGGGGAGGGAACAAGGAAGCGCGTGCTCAGGGTCGAGCTCGCTGCGTTTGAGAGCAGGAAGAAGCGGGAGGGGTTATCCGGCTTTTATGATGAAGGGGGTTTTCTTTCTCTTAAAGGGGCAGTGTGCGCTTCATCATGCAGTGACGACTAGAACAAAAATGAAAATTTTATGGCCACATGTGGAGTTCTTTCAATAATTTTCAGCTCACAACAGTTGGAGGTAACACTGCAGTTAAGAAATCCCATTATCCGAAGAGTCGTTATGTTATTTATATATTCTCTCTGAAAAGGCAGCTTCTATATATGAATACACACTTTCTCCTTTGTTACTAGCGAACTCTATTTATATAGCACATCTTTAAAACTCTTCTTACATTGCGAAGTCAGTTTAATTTATAAGTACCCAATATCACAAATTTGCCTCAATAGGATTTTCAATCTGCACAGTATGCAACACCTTCTTTCCTTAGATCCTCGATTCAAATGAGGAAAGACTCTCCCCAAAAACACCTTTTAATGAGGAAAAAATGGAAGAAACCTTAGGAAGAGCAACAGAGGAGGGATCCCTCTCCCACGACAGACAGACAGACATGCAATAGATGACCAACGTACAATACTCAAGTACAAGCACCTCAAAATTGTACTTGACTCCAGTACTCAAGTAAATGTACTTAGTTACTCTCCACCACGGCGGATTGTCTCAACAAACAGCTTTTATACTTCACAGGAGGTAAACCTGCTGAGTTGGGCCTTCCAGCTCCACCCCTGAAAACTCGCCTGCGTGGATCCTGACCTTTGACCTAATCTGAGAGGTCACAGGTCAGGATCAGCTATTAGTATTGAGGAAAAATGCCAGAAAATACGCTCCACCAAACCGAAATAATTACGAGTACATTTCGGAAAAATGAATTTTTCCTTTAAAATCTTCTAAATAAAACCCTTGATTCCTCCCAGATGAATCCACGGTGGTTGGTCAGAGGAGTTCCTTCTCTTCTTTTAGTGAACATCTGGCAAACGAGACACTGCAAGGTGTGTTGATGCCCCCAACAATCAGCCCCCGCGGCTTCATTTTAAATGGAACTGCGGGTTCTGTTTCATGACAAAGCTTTTATTTTTATGTGACCTTTCAGTCACCACAGGTGTTTCTAAAACCACCGACACTGGACACTTTTGAGAATTCAGCCATTCCACGACAATGAAAAAGTTCAACCTAAATTTCAATTTCCAGTCTCTTAAATGAAACCATCCCCAAAAATCCAAAGTAGGAGTAAGCTTGGAAGTGGGTACGCTTCTTAGGAGCATTTGGAAGTAACATCAGCATGATGATCACATGTGTTACCTGTGTTACCAACCTCAATGCTGACGCCTCTAGTGCCCCTGATTGGAGTGGAGTTTGGTTCATGTGTCAAATCACTCAAAGTGGAGTTTCCGGAGCTTCTGGGCAGCGGCCTGTTCAGTGTTTCGAGTTGCCCATGTGGAGCCAAACAAGCGCACCAGGTTGCTATTTTCAGTCAAGAATGTCATAACAGGAAGGTGGGACTGGGGCCTGCAGGAGATCCTGTATTTTGTTAAAAGTGAGGCTCATTAACCCCACCGTTGTTTAACTAGTGCTCATATTCTTATTAAGGGACAGATGAAATGTTGCTTATTGGGTATCTGTCGATGGTCGTGTGAGTTGTAATTAATTAGCTTGTGGTGAATAATCATTAGTTGTCATTTATTTTGGGGCACCTGTTGCATTATTTGTATTGCAGTATTATTGTCCCAAAAACCTATTGTGAATTAAATGATTTTAACGCGTGGGCTTTGGGAAGATTAGCAACCACTATGACTAGATCTACAAGGGATCCAAATAACATAAATAAAGCAAAATTAAGAAATAAGAAACCATTAATTGGAAGAATATACAGTATAATATGTCATTCAAAGCAGAAATTATATGTATTGCAAAAATTATATTGTCAGCAGACTGAAATGAACAGCACTGATCGATGCTTCATATAAAATGGACATTAATGCAAAAGAAATTCTATACAAAAGATAAAATCAGGGCTGTAGCTACCATTGAGGAAAGTGAGGCTCTCTGGTATGAAAGCTTTTACTCTGAAGGAGAAAGTTGTCACTGGTCTCCCATAGCTCTGACTTATTCTGCTGGACACTGTGTGGAGGAACAACAACCAGATGCTGATGTTGTACATCCCTCTGAAAGCTCACAGGCTTTGTTTCATTAAGACTAAGCAGGTGCTGACTCTTCTTCACCTACTGTGCATCTCTCATCCCCTCTGAGCTGCTTTCCAAAAGCCCACCGATGGATTAGATGCCCTGTTTATAGTATAGCTGCAGGCGCTAACTATTCGTTGTATCGGACAGGCTCGATCTAAACCAACTGTGGCAGTAAAGCAGCCTTTGTTTGCCCAATTTACATCAGACATGCCGCTGCTAGTGAGGTAGCTGTCTGCAGAGCCAGCCTAACGTTTAAGCCAGATCTGATCAGATGTATTTTATATCAGTTTAGAGAAGCAACAAACGTTTTCCACAACTTCACAGCTCTAACGGATGCATTTCAATCACTGACAGAAATCCTCGATGGGGAAACTGTACCGAGAAAGGGAAAATGGAGGAATGTGGACACCTTTTGTCTAATCGGTCATCCCCATTTTATTTTAAATGCAGCAATACTCTGCATGTAGAATCTTATTAAATCGTAAAGACAGTTGTCACTAGGAATGCCAAATCTAAAAGTCAAGTCAAGTCCATTTATTATAGAGTACATTTAAAAAACAGGTGTTGACAAAAATTGCTGCACGTGAGAATGGGACGACTCCCACATAACACAGAGAGTTACAGTCGCAGTCATGACGTGAAGTGATTAAAAGTATGCAAGGACGTCTCCAGATCTCCAAAGGACAGAATAAATAGGTTTTATGTGACTTGGGTTGAGGCCGCCGTTACTACAGTGACACCTCACGTGAAATAAAGCTGTGTTGTATGAAAGGATTTGACCTTTTGACTGCTTTTGCCAAGAAGTATGACCGTTACATGTTGAAAACGTGCTTATTAAAATTGAATGCGCTACACGAAATGAAGGTTATAATCTAAACCCCTTTACATGAACTGGCCTTTGCTCTTAAGTATATTTCACTTTAATTCGTCTCCATTGAATCTTCATGTTTGCATTCCGGGTGGCATTCATTTACCATTTCTCATATCTACTTTGATTACAGTATAATTTAAAAAAAGATAAATAGACACCATAACAGATGTAATATAAAGTGTCCATACTTTATACTTTTTTTTAAATTGTGCCTCCAAAAGTGGCTACATGCAACGTCAAAGTAAGTAACGTCCCGCCTCTGACCAGGCAGATAGCCAATCATCGTTTAGAAGAATGAGGCGGGCCCAGGCCACTCCTTGGACACGCCCTTGGACACGCCCCCGAAGAGAATTCATTGTTCAAATACATCTCAACTTGTATTCCGACTGGATATTGGCATTGCAAAAACAAATACCGTGAGAGGCAAGTATTTCCTACGCATTCAGAGGAAATAACATATACAGTAAATGCAATTCAAAAATTAAATACTGAAGGCTGCAAATGCAAGTGTTTGAGATCAGCAAAGGGGTACATATGTGGCCGCATAACATGTGTTTAACAGGAATGGCAATGCATTTGTGTAAATTTGTGAGACATGTAAAACTTTTTCTGAATTTGTATATTTTTTCACATCAGAATTAATCAACAAAATATAGATAGCCCGTTCAAATGCCAAGGATCCAGTTTCAAGAAGAGAATAAAAATGTTTTCCTAATGTGTTCTCACATCAATTAAATTATAAATCAGTGCGGGCAAAAGTCTCACAATATGAGACTACAGAGCTGCACTACATTATGCAAACTATATCAAAGTATCATGAATTACAAAAGAAGGGTACATTGACACAACTTCAAACACGTTACAAGCATTTTACAAAAGGAAAGTGTGCATGCGTGTCCTAAAATACGGAGCGAAACTAATTAAATCGACTGTTGCAGTGAACTGAAAAAAAAGCAAGCAGTAGCTGTCTTGGTGTCAGCCGTGTTTACGTTTCAGGCGAGTGTGGAAATGCTCTCTGCGTCGTTCCATCACTTTTATCTGGAAAGCTGCTGCGCTGGGCCTGGACGCATCACCTGCGACACACATGAGAGAGGTTGTCGCAACGCAGCAACACCACCGCTGACACTCGTCCAAGCTGTAAACCAAAAAGAAAGGAAGGAGCCGAGAAAAGCCAAACATTGATTTCTCTTACTTTGCACAGATGAAATTAAACGCCTCGTAGTCGGACTTGCTGAGCCATTGATGCTGCTCTTGTGTTTCCATGGCGCCGCTCATGTCACATTTTTCGGCTTTCTCGCCTGGAGACCAGCGACTGAATCCTACTCGTTGATCATCGACCCAGAACCAGAAATCCAGAGTGCAGGTGAAGTGAAGGCCCAGCCACACAAAGCCGGTGTCGGCCTTCTTGGCCTCCAGCTCGGCCCAGGCCTGGGCGTCTTCGTCAACGATGGAAGCCAGGTCCCCGTGTTTGTCCCTGCAGTAGTACAGGGCATCTTCCCACGTCTTGTTCTCTCTGATCAGCACAAAGGGTGAATCTAGAAGAAAAAACACAAAAACACGAGCGTGAGGGCTTTCAAGTGAATCGAAACTAAATAACACACAGCGACAAGGATTTTAAAACTGAGTGGAGTCCCAAAAACCTAGCAGTCATCCACTTTAGAAGAGACAAATGCCTTCCTCTGATAATGGCATCATCCTCATGACAACACCAACTCTCTCAACTCACCCTCTTTTAAGAGCACGTGATGGGAAGATTGGCCTTGATTAGCTTTAACAAGTAGCCTACGTACAGTGTTTGGTAAATCTGTGATCTACCTTTTTTGCTTACTGTTTGTCATAATAATATCTGCTCTTGTATTAATACGCGTATTCTTTTCCACATTTACCTGCATAGGGGATATTTCAGTAAAGCATTAAATCCTCTCGGGCTATCAGTCAGTTACTGTATGTGTGCTCTGCACTGAAAACCAACTCACTTTGTGTGTGAGAACATTCCTTGTACCTTTTATTTCGCCGTAGATCTCCACTTCGCACAGAGCTAAATTTCTTGTTTGCGGTAAGAACACAGAGACGTAGCGCCCCGAGACGCTTTTGTCACATGTATAGTTATTCCACATGTCTAGTTTTATGTTTGTGATGGTTTGACATCTGGAAGAGAGAACAAGATGAACGTAGAGTTAGAGGGAGAGAAACAGAAAGGGCAGGAAGAGTGCTGTTTGTGGCCCTGTGGGATGAAATCTCTGATTTGCTTGTTTTGGAGACGTGGAAGCTGAAAATGGCAGCAAGCTCTACAGACACCTTGGCAGCCAACACTCAGTTTCTGGCCACACAATGACACAGGAACAGTTCCCACCCAGACAGTAACGGCATAAGTCTGCCAGCGTCTGTGGGGGCTACGAAGAAAAAACGAAGCTGCCAGTCTGCATGCTGTGCCGATATATACAGTACAGTACAATTCAAAGTAACATTAAGCTCTTACATGCTGTTGGCGGTGCCGTTGTTCTCACGAGTGCTTCCAACGTGGATCTGAGCATCGTTTATATTAGTATTTTGTTTGTTCACGTTGTAGATGGCGATGCAAGAAATGTTGTAGACACCGAGCAAGTCAATTGTCCACCAGGAGTTCGGCTGTTCCAAGGTGAGAGCACATTGTGTGTTATTCCCATCGACAGCTCTTTCAGAAGAGTATACATTATTTCCGTCTGTGTAGATTGATGACTGGGATGTTGTCCCATTCACTGTTGACATTTGTTTTTTGCAGAGAGCTGTAGCTGGAAAAATGAAGAAAAACAGGATAATTCACTTCAAAATGTTGGCCCTTATTAGCATGGAAATACTATTATACGTTTTGGACATGACTTGAGTGAAATAAAACTGATGAGTGTAAAGAAATGCATTTAATCCTACCCGTGTTATCACTATCGGCACGTAATGTGAAATGTGAAACACCAGAGGATTATAGTGTATAAGAATTAGATTTTAGTCATGTCAAAGTAACTGGCAGCTCTGATATTATTGCATCCTTCGATAGCCCGTCCTTCAATGCTAGCAGTGAGCGATTTACAGTAAAACACATTTAACTGTTTCATCATTTTATCCATGATTCACATTCTTGTGGCTCTGCCCAGCATCTCACTCTGTGTCTCGATCGTTTAAAAGATCGCTGACGTGCATGTGCATAAAGTGAGCTGCTTACCAATCAGAGGGATGAACAACAGGCTCCACAGCATCTTTATTGTGGAGGAGAAACGATAGCAGCATCGTTAACCACAGCAACACAAGGTAAATGTTCTACGTAAATGACCACAGACAAACGAATTCAGATCACACATAAAGTTTTCAATTTCTTTTGAATTGCACAAATGTGTCTACCTGCTCTAAGAGAAAGAGAAAGACTTTGTGGGGACTCTATAACATTACAAAAGCAATTACAATTTAGGTTGTAGTAACCTCACTCACCTCGTTGGTCTTTTGCTCTCCCCACAGTGATTTTAATATGATGCCCTCTCCATATACAGCTATATATACTTATCTCCCTTCCCACGACTGCTACCTGCATGAAAATACACTCATCTCAAGCAACGTCACCTTACCTGGTTGCCAGTAGTCAAAGCACCTCCAGACCAATATTTACATCTGTCTTAATATTATGACTACAATGCTCTCTCTGGTCAAGTGAGATGTGGGAGGGAGATTTGTGTGAAAATACAAATTTAATTTTCATATACAAATCCAGCCCGCCTGTCTCTGGATTAAGTAGTGTTATTTGTAGGGTTGCTGCGAAATACATTTGAATATCAGTTTCATGTCACAGTCAAACAAGGCTGACACTGCATCACTGATGTTTTGACTAAAACGCTGTTATTAGTACTATTTAGAGTGAAAGATAAACTAATGTCGGCCAGGAAGTGTGTTGGATGGTCTCTCACCGACACAATCATTCATCCAATCGCTAAATAAGTAGCTACGGCGATGAGTGGTTAAACCTCAAAAGTACCAAGTGGTCGACTGACTAGTGGGGTCAATGTTTAAATCCACTCTGCATCTGCAGCTCGGTCATGACTGCTTCATACCACATTTTTACAAAGCAAAACATACATAATGCAGATGCATCTTCTGATCAAAAGGGATTACTGGGTTTTGTTCTCAAACAAGTGCAAAATATAAATCTTTTCTAAATCAGGCTAGTAATCAAGCCAGAGCCTCAACAATAGCTGAGATGTTTTTAAATTAACATTGCACAAATTGTTCACCTCGCAGCTCCGTGCCTGCCACGAACATTTACACGGCAAATAGGTAAGATATTTACAGATAGATGGCACCAAGTTAAGAAACAAGAAATACCATGTCTGGCCTCTTTTTATTAATGTTTATTTGTAAAGTGCATTACATTTTCTGATGAGTCTCCAGTGACCCAGCGTTTTAGGTGTCTGGCTTTCAAATTTTTCCACCATTTACAAGTTTTTTTATCAGGGTCATTTGAGTCCAAACAACAGCTAAATGCAGACGTTGCTCTATTTTCTACTGTACATGCTGGTTACAAAAACACCCTGACTGCACTGAATTCAGTTCAAATGCAAAGAGTTTTAAGGCAAAACAGCAAAAATCCTTTTGGGTGGTCATGTTGCATGATGAGTCACAATGGTTCACAGAGCTGCACTGGTGCAACATTTACATTTACATTTACATTGAGTCATTTAGCAGACGCTTTTATACAATGGAAGGAATTATAACACGCATCAAAAAAACGAGTCTTATTAAAGCCCAGCACAGGATACAAAGCTGAAGATAGGAAGGTTTTTTTTTTGTTTGTTTTTTTGAGCAGAGGTAGAAAGAAAGAAGAGTTAGTGATTGTCAGTTAGGTGTTGACGGAAGAGATGCGTTTTCAAGTGCTTTTTAAAGGTGGCTACAGAATCTGCTGATCTTGTAGAAGCAGGCAGATCATTCCACCAATGTGGAACGGATCCAGAGAAGGTGCGCGAGAGTGATTTTGTTCCTTTTTGGCATGGTGCCATCAGACGCTGTTCGTTTGCAGAGCGCAGGGACCTGGCAGGAGCGTAGATCTGTATGAAGAAGCAAAGATATGTTGGTGCAGAACCAGTGGTGGTCTTGTAGGCCAGGAGCATCGCTTTGTACTTGATGCGGGCAACAACAGGGAGCCAGTGTGAGCTGATGAAGAGAGGAGTTACGGAGCTCTCTTCGGTTCATTGAAGACCACTCTTGCCGCCGCGTTCACGATCATCTGCAGAGGTTTGGTTGTGCGAGCAGGGAGTCCAGCCAGCAGTGCGTTGCAATAGTCCAGTTTGGACAGGACAAGAGCCTGGACTAGGACTTGCAACGACTTGCATAAGCCTGTATGTGGACACATTCACACCGCAGAGGTAGATAAAAACGTAACAACTACCAGAAAGCTGCATAGACACAGCAGAGACTATTGGAAAAGGGGGTCAGTGTTTGTGCTGTGGCGATTCTTCATCCGGTGGATCAACATATCAACAGCCCCACCTGCGGCTGCAACGTTGAGTGACACTGAGGAAGTATTTCAGGAAGATGTTTTGTACCTGGGATCCTGCCTGCACAGCTGATACCTCCTCGCAGCTCTTCAGGCAGCTTCAGTTCAGTCAATTCTAGATATAGATTTTCCTTTTATCATGTTCCCCATGAAAAAGAAATGGCCGAAAACAAAAAAGGCTTCATTATTCTGTGAACGGCAGTTTTAATTTCAACAGAAAAGGTGTTACATTTATCAACAGAGAACCTGTTGCAGCTTGTTAGGATGAGATGAAATCATGGAAACGGATGCCCAGGAATCTTCAATCGGGATTTGTTGACGTTGGAGGAATCTGCTGAAGCTTGCGACATTACGAACGACTAAATTCTGGTCACTTTTGGAATACCTCAAAACACAATCTAAGTGCAATAAATGTATTTTATTTGTAATATATCACTCAACCAGAAAGTCTCTTGAGATACATTGGGTACCTAAGTCCCTTATGTGATTGTTCGATACTCTCTACAGCAGACGTGGGGGAACGAGAAAGTGCGGCAGGGAGGAACACGGAGGAATTCGGAGAGAAGCTTGAGGCAGCATTTGTGTCACTTGGGAGAATGGTGGAGTGTGACATGCATGAGGCAATAAGGACAGGAGGACTTACTGATGGCTTGGGCCCCAAAGTAAGGAAACGTATTACTTATCCTCTGGAAATAACCTTATGTAACTCACATTTTATAGGCATGTGGTGTTTCCTCTATCACTGGATACAAAAGAGGCGCTGCACTCTGCTGGAGTGTGGTTTGTAAGCCTGCATCGATGCAGACTCTGTGTTGGAGGGCTTTATAACACACTCTCACTTAAAGCTAGAAAACGCGTCATTCATCTCTTTGTTTGAGACTGCCCGCCAAAGAAAAACGACAGCATCAGTTGTTCCAGCAAGTTCCCCCGAAACCAGAAATACTGTAAGATAACGGTTAATAATTTATCAGTTTTTCAAGCCCGTGCCTGAAAGCTCCAACTTTAGTCGTTTTCAGGGCAGCTCATGTCACGAGGCTGGAAGCACAGCAACAAGGGAAGGACCCAAATGCAGAAGCAAACAGAAACTCTTCCTGTGATTTGTTGTTGTGGTCGAAAAAAGGAGGTGGAGGAAGAGGAAGATTAGATCTGAAACAAGGGAAAGACTGTTTACAAATCGATTGTCCCAGAAGATTTGGATGAATTGAACCAGAGGCTATATGTGTTTTACAAGGCGCCCCCCAAAAAGTCCCTGCTTAAACTATATTTATCTCCCTTTCCTTCCCGTCTTTTGTTTAATTTGCAAACCCCTTTCCATCCCATAGAGTTAACACAGCAGCAGGTCACCACCATCCTTCTACAACCATCATACATTACAAATAACTACTGTAAAGAGAAATAAAATCAGATTAATTTCACATGAAGCACTGCCTGATTAAAGAAAAAAAAGAAAAGCAAAATAAACCTCAAACTAATACTGTGATCTTATAAGGATACAAGCCAATCGCATTATGCTTAAATAGTTGCCTCAATCCGGGTTACAATATCTGATGAGGACATTTATTGAGCACCGGTAAAAAAAAACTAAAGCTAGACACAAAGCCTACAGGTGGACGGGGTGGAGGTGCTCTTTGAAATGCTCACAGCAGTATTTCGAAAGCGACAAATGCAATTTAGAAACGAATCCTACCAAACATCCATGTTGGTACTGTAATAATAATCCAGTATGGTATAATGAGCTTATGAATATTCATACTTTTGATACATTGGTGCATTTTGAAGATAATACTTGTGTAAAATCTTTTGAATGAAGGACTTTTACCTGTACTGGAGTATTTTTACATGCTAGCTTTGCTAATTATACTGGAGTTGAGGCCCTGAATACTTCTTCCAACACTGACGCTGAGGCTTCGGGAGGCGGAGGAAACCGATCCAGCAGCCTGCAGCACGAAGAACGTTTCACTCTCTGGACATTGTAGCCACAAAGCGTGCAGATCAGCGGCGGTCAGATGTTTGGTGCTCTGCTCTGATTACACCCGAGTGTGCTCCTGTCCCTGCATCGGAGGCTCTATCTGCACCGCAGCAAACCAAACATGAAACACGAGGCAGATAAAGCTAATCTGGGCCATTAATACGCAATATGATGGATAAAGATTTCCCTCTAAAATAAACTCATTTCCGGCCATTTAGTGTTGTTTTGGCACTGATTGTGTTTATCTGCTGACAGCAAAGTCTAAGCTGTGCACATTAATGTCTTCGCTGTTTTCTCCCTGCACGTTCCTGTGTGAAGGAATTTTTTCAATGTGGTTCTTCTGTAAATGGGTGACAAGGCGAGTTGAATTTTAATGGGTGACAGGGAACATTTACTGACTAATTTATCCCTCGCTGATTCATGATGTGTTTGTTCTATCCTGTTTTTATGTGCATTTATGTCTGGCGCTCCGGGAAGCACTTTGTGATTCCCGTGAATTGTGAAATTCAACTGTGACGGTGACAGTTAATTGTGAAACACAAAGGGCACTTTTATGAACTTTATAGGGCATGTCGTTCCACAGAGAACATCATTTTTTGGGAGCTTCCTGCCAGGAGATACTAATTTGCTGTCGGCCAGCTCTGAGGGACCGTCCATAATCGGGAAAAAAAGAGAAGAGATTCTTTCATGTGTGACAGCGACAGTGAGTGGTGATGTTATCCTGAGGACGTTAGCCAGGCTCGTGTGTGTGTGTGTGTCATCTGAAGACATCTTGACTCTAACACAGACTGACAAAAGAATCCAGCAGGCCTCACGTCTGTTACAACATGGATTTCACATGTAGCAGTTGAATCCAGATAGTTGATTTTCTATTAGCGATTTCTTTAATCCATTGTCCCCGTGAAATAGTCCTTTCCGCAGATCACTCCACACTAGAGGTCATCTGCTTAGCTTAGCATAAAGACTGGAAGCAGGGGGAAACAGCTAGCCAGGAGCTAAGTCACTCCCTGGATTTATTTACTACTACACACTCACTATATTCATGCTATATAACAGACACTAAGAAGTTTACTATCAAAATATTGAGGGATTTTGTCATTTTGTGTCATCACCGAGAGCTATAGAGTTGCACAATGGTAACTGAACAGAATGTCTGAGTGTAAATAAAGTGCTGTGTTGTAAATGGGAAGTGATGGATTAACTGTCCCCACACAAGTTGTCATTTTAACACTTATGTTTATGTGTGGATTAAACGAGTTAATTGGGCTCTGCAGGTGGCGTACAGTGGGTTTATAGAACTTTCCACTGAAAACAGTTGCCTGCTGCTGCTGGAGACAGGATTAGATTTGAGTTTACGGGCCAGAAAACCTTAACAATGATCCAAAATAGAGTAAAAAGCTGTGCAGGGCTGAGAGGAACTGCAGAGCTGGTGATGATCCTCTGACACCTTTAGCACACAGTCCTTTGATCTGTTGTTCATATAAAGAAAATGAGGTGCAGCGTTAACAACACAGCAGGTGTCATGGTGTCTCATCTCATTCACAGTTCCTTAGAAGGTTGAACTTATGAAAATCAAAAAGAGAGCCAAGAAATTATGTTGAAAAAGAGCTAGATTTATATGACTCAACTTATGTAGGCTCAAAGAGGAAAAAACGAACATTTTTTAAAATGTTGCCTTCAGTGGGCAGCAAGCCAAACTGAACGAGTTGCATTGGTGTTTCTCTCTGTGATGTCAGATCCTTTGATACTATTTCGAAGATACACTGGAGGTGAAATCTAATAATTCCTGGATGTTATCATTCGTGTCGCGTGTGTATTTTACGTATTACGTATGATCAAATCTTGTTCAGGTTGCAAAAGGCTGACAGAGATTCCTTGAAGAAAACAGCGTGATGTGCCCATTTGTTGACAGGGTAAAGGTCAACAGAAGCTCAAAAGCACAGGAAATAAATCTGACTTTCATTTGAATGGATTTTTTTCTTTTTTTACTTCCTTCAAGGTAACGAGGTAAAGTGTTGGCTCAGATGATTGACAGCGGCTTGATAGTTGCAGGTTTGGCCGCGGTCTCAGACACGCGTCTCGGCTGTCGTCGGCTGAGGCGGAGTGACAGCTCACCCTCTCGACCCCTCTGGTTGTTACCGTAACAACGTGCACCGCCGGTGACCCCTGCACCTCGGCGATGGCAAGCCTCCACCGGCCACCAACTGCCCACACTGGGCTGTCAGTCTTATCCACCATCCCCCCCCCGGTCACACACACAAACGCACACCATCACGTCCCCTCAGAGCTCCCTGATACACAGTCTCACCACATTCAAGTGACAGGTAGAGGACACATCAGAAAAATACTCAGAGTGCTCTGGCGGGAGTGAAAAGGGGACTTCTGCTGGAGCAGTGTGTCCCCAGCCACCATAAAAACATGTTTGTTTTATTTCAATGACAGAAATCAGGTTCTTGTTTTTTTTAAAACACATTATGTATAATCACTTAACGCAATTAACAGAACAGAAGAACAATGGTTGATTTATGGAAGAAGAGGGAAAACTTTCTGATTTCGATTATTGATCATGAAAACAAGGTCTGAGTTTACACTTTCTGCTTATGTGTTCAAAAATCTTTCTTTTCTTTTAATGTTTAAAGCTGTAATAAAACATTTTAGGCCACTTGGGGGCAGCGGAAACAACACTGAAATGTGTGGGAAACACTGCACAACATTGAAATAGTGATAGAAACATGACATTTCTGTTAGTTTCATCCAGCTGTTCTGTTACAGGTGAATGAAAACGATTCCAGCGATTACGCATGATGATCGCTGTCACACCATGATACCCCTTCATGACCTGTGTTGTTAGTGTCTTCTTCTTTTTTTTCTTTAGCTTTCTTTTGTTTGCTTGTCTGTTTATTGTCTGCCCTCTTCTCTTTACATAAATTCTGTTTGCGGCACTGTAAGAGTTTATGTTCCCTGTGCGGATGCGCTCCTGTTTTCTTGTACTGTACTTTCCGCACTATAAGGCGCACCTAAGACCCTTCAATTTTCTCAAAAATCGGCCGTGCGCCTGATAATCTGTTTCCCGCAGGGACGTAATACGTACAGTACGTACGCATACCTCCGCCTAGGTTTACTACGGGTATTCTGCAAAACAACGTTTGTTTGTCTGAGGACCCCCAACAATGGCACCAGTGAAGAGACATGCTTACGAGGCACAATTCAAACTACAGGCTATCAGTTACGCGGTTGTAAATGGGAACAGAGCCGCTGCGAAAGAATTCAACTACAATGAATCTATGGTTCGGAAGTGGAGGAAGCAAGAAAATGAATTGCGCCAAGTTAAGAAGACGAAACAGAGTTTCCGCGGGAACCAAGCGAGGTGGCCACAGTTAGAAAGACCAACTTGAACAATGGATTATTGAACAAAGAACAGCCGGGAGAAGCGTCTCTACAGTCACCATTTGATTCAATTCAGACACAGAAGATGAGGACTTTGATGGATTTGTGGGAGAAGATTGATTAAAAAATAATGTGAGTGGATTGTTATATAGTAGAATAAAGTTCGGCTAAACTCGCTGTTCTGCTTCCGTTACCTTTTTTTTGTGGACCGTACGTTTTAGCCTGCACCTTATAATCCGGTGGGCCTTAAGGTGCAGAAAATACGGTAACTTAAGTTTGTACTAGGAGACATGAATTGAATGAAAAAAAGGCATGGTTTAAATATATGATTTTATTTGGTTTTAACACTCTATCTAACAATTATCCTACTTCCATATCCTCTTTCACAAAGACAGACTTTGAATCATGAAAGATGTTCTCAAAACGCTGATAACCATGAATAAGCAGAAAAAAAGAAATAAGAGCTACACAAGTGTATACTCCAACTAATCAAACCCCTCCCTGCTTTTATTTCCCCTCAGTTTAGCATACGATGCTGAACTAACAAACTGCAGTGCCGATCTCAGCCTGTCTATCATCAAAAGCTGTAATCTGCTCATTGACTGAACCTATGAACGTGTAAACACGTGAAACCTCACAGCAGTGACCTAAAAAATGTCAGCACAGCTGCCAAAAACAAAGCCGATGCGCCGACCTTACCCACAAGGGACGAGGGATTTCTCTGCCACTGTTTGTATTTTACTCCTCCCCCAACCTATACATACAAATATATTTCCCCCCTGTCTGTGAGGCTCCATACTCCATACAGAGGTGCGATTCAGAATGATGTTGCTACTGGTCTGACCCAGTGTGCAGCTCAGGTGAGCAGCTCATTTAGGTGCTAACAGAAAGTAAACTGTGGGTGCTGGTGTTGGTGTCAGCACCACTTCAAGCTACCTGGAAGATCACGATCGTACTGATCTATTACAAACCCTGTTTCGATAACAAGCCCACGGAGAGGACGCGTGCATCGTCGGGGCAGAATAGTCTGTGAGGGTGAACCGAGCCCCCGGTGTGATTCCTCACTCTCTTCGCAAAGGGAGCTTAAGTCAATCAGCCGACCAATGTAGTTCCTGAGAAGAAAGTCGCTGGCGAACAGATGTTTGTCGCTGACAGATGGAGCAACCAGATGGCTGAAGGCGTCCGACTCTTCATGCTTACTGATCTGTTTCTCACTAGCTCACCGACCGCTCACTAAAAACACGCTGCATGCAGCTCAGACTCACAGCTCAGACAGCTCAGATCCAGCTGATCAAGTGTTTCACACAAGACAAGACTGAAACAAGCAGGGAAGACAACAAGTATCTGCAGGCATCAGTGGGTCACTGACTACAAAGTATCTGCAATCAAATATTAAATATTCTGACTTTTTTTAAATATGTTATTTTAATTTAACCAATATGTTTAGCACCTCATATTTGGGGAAATTACATTTTGTCATCATCACCCAACACTGTTGAATTTCATGTTCAGTGTCACGAAAAGAGAGACATGTAAAGACATTGGTGTCCAAGTCCAAGCAGATCTGTCCCGGCAGTACCAAACTTACTTCAGATTTTAGTCACACTTCCCCTGTCGCCTCTCTGGAACCACGCCTCGTGTCCATCACATCCATCACAGCAGAGGCGGTTGTGTAGTTCAGCAGTTCAACCTGTCGAAGAAGAGATGTGAGGACTGTGGAGAAAACGGCGTGCAGAACACTTCTAACTCTTCCTGTTTTCACACGTGTGCACACCGTGAGAGTAGACATAGCTGTCAGGTCGACGGTTCCGGAAGGTTCATGTTACACGGCTCTCATACAAAACCTTGGACCTGTGAAGACCCCGAACTTTAGGCTATCTCAACAGCAAACACATTCACATTTATAGCAGATAAAAGGTTAACTTGTCATTAACAATGTCAAAATAGAAATAATAAAAAATATATAGTATTTTTTTAATGAAGCAGAAAATGGTGGAAGAAAAGCCCTGTCACTGGGTGTCCTTAACACTTACTGTAAGAAGTCTGGTCACACAAGCACACTGACAATCTGCAGCAAAAGTCAGTTTTTATTTTTTGGACGGCGGAGATCCCTAGGTGAACGGTGGATGTTGCACCGGCCGGGAGAAGGTGCAGACGGGCCTGCTGGGTCAAGCTGAGCAGCCACACTCTGTTTACACAAGGCTCCAGCGGCGTGGAGCAAGGAGCCAGAGATTTGGGTCAATAGCGTTTGGAAGCCCTGGTCTCAATTAGAGGCCGGGTCTGGTTTTTATAGAAGTTCTTTGGGTGTATAAAACCTGTTAAAGCCCACTGGGTCGCCCGCTTGAGCTAGTTCTAAGCTGCTTGGATCGTTTTACGGAAACCATGAGCGCCAAAGTATAATTCATTCACATTTACCAGCATGGTAAACAAGTGAAGCGGTCGTGAAGTCCGGATATGTGTCCATTCCTCGATTATTTATATTCCTTTAGTCCGTAAGGGTCCACCGATCAAAAGTATCAAAACAGTTTTTCATAAAAATGAATCCAAGCCATGTGAAGTCCATTGCTCACTGTCTGCTGACTTGATTTGTCAAACAAAGACCGCACTCTAACTGACAAACAATATATATCCTCTTCTTCACGCAGTATTTCCCATCTTTGCTGAGCACGCGTTTTGTGCGAAAGGGATTAAAGGGCAGACTGAGTTCAGTGATTGAAGCAATTAAAACATCTAATAAGTGAAGTTTTAAGGTATATTAGCCGTCGTTGCTACTAGCTCTGACTAGAAGGCTAGAAGCCGATGGTTGACCAGCCTGGTCAAGTAGTCTTGGAGAGCTACCTGAGCAGTGTTGCCAGGTTGGTTCCAAAAGGTCATTATTAGCCAGAAAAGAATGTGAATATTGAAAGATGATAATAAAAAGATGTCCCCACTATGACAAACCAGGACAACATTCTGTCAGCCCACCCAAGCTCATTTTTACTGACATAACCCATCCTAAAGCCAATTGTGCTGAAATTCTCCCACAGACAAAGACATTACGCTTTGTCACTAGCATGTTTCTGTAATAATGTGTGATTTATGTGAGAGTAACAACTGAAATGTATACACACACACAACACAACAGTAACAAAAACGATTTCTTATGAAAATATGCATTTCACAATTGGAGTTGCGGGAGGGGCGGCACCCCAGCGCCCTCGATGAACCACATGCCACTGCTCATCATATCTGCTGTAAACGGCTGCAGGCACTTTGCCAACTCTGTTGCAAGTGTGGCACATGGTCCATGATGGTCATATGGTTTGCATGCTTGTGGGTTTGCATTTGGGCAAAACGAGGTGAAGAAAGTGATGATAGGCCTGCTCATTTGCTCAGATGGTGTAAGAACCTTCTCTCTGGTAAAAGGGCAACAGGAAGTGATTATACTGGATGTAAATGCAGTGGTCAAATTGGACAAGTAGCCTACTTACCAGCACAGAGTACAGACACTTTAGATTTTTGCTAACCTACGTACCATTCATTTGTTGCTGGGGACTGCGGCTACGAAGGTTGGTTTGGCTCAAACAAACCCCGAGCAGAGGGAGAAATATGCTGCTGCTCTCCTGGTGTCAGAGGTCTGACATGTGGCTCAGTTCAGCATTATGGCTGCTGGATACAAACCTAGAATTAAGCTTTTACCTCCAAGGTCGTCCGTTGGTAAATGGCCTGCACTCACAGTGCGGTACTTTGTGGAGACACGAACGAGGTCCCAACATTCAGAGATGAAGTGGAAGGAAGGAAGTGGCCCGTCTGAACTCAGGCTGCTCATCTTTTGAAGCTGTCCTATAAATCTCCGTGACACAAAATCATAGCACGCTGGAAATGAATCATGTTTTTTTTTTTGTAGGATGATTTTCCAGACTCATATTCTGGGACCATATTTTAGCATGAACATTAAAGTAATGTCTACACAGTCTTATCAGGGAGGTCGAACCTCCATCAAACCCTAGAAAAGGCAATGAAGTAGCCTGCCAGAACATATTATCAGCTCTATTTTGTTTTTATGTAAATGTCTGTTTCTTTGTTTTACTTGTGGCTGAACCAAAATATAAAAATGCCACCTAGAGCTGAGATTATGTCGTTGCAGAGCTAGAACATTTCACTTTTTAGTTTAGTAAAATGCCTCAAGGATTTTATCGTCTTCTCTCCTCTATTATAATTTTTCGTCTTGGGCGAGACTCAACACACATTCTCAGTCCTGTTTTTACGATTGGCTGTTAAAGAAACTGCAGCAAGGATTCAGTTTCCCCCTCTGGAGGACTCTGGTTTCCACACACAGCAACCAGCGACATGAAGCCAAGTGCTCAGTCATCGCCCTAACCCCTCGCCCAGCGCGCCGTCTCCTTCCCAATTAGCCGCGTCTTTGCCTCAAGTCGCTCTGTCAGCTCCGATCAAGGCTGCTCGTCTTCTCAGAGATGACTGAACATCCAGGCCGCCACCTCCAGGCCAGGCAGCCCCGAGGACGGAGCCGATATGTTGAAAGGACATGAGAGAGGCGGACGGTGAAGGAGAAGAAAAATGAGGGAAAATGAAGAAGCTGTAAGCCACAATATTATGATTTTCTTATTGTCAAACAGTTTGTGTTGGGACTGCAGCATCTTTTTCTTTGGGTTTTCTGTTAAAGTTTGAACTGAAACATTGTAAGTTGAGCTTATTTCTCCGTCTCTTTTGACATGATGTCCATATTAACTGAGTGCAATGTACTTTTGTTCACTTGCAACAGACAATTCAGGCACATAAATGTAACCACTTTTTCCTGCCATGAGCAACCAGACTGAGTGTTTCGATCATTACAGCTTTCATGCACTGATTCTGTTATATTACTAATATGTTAACTGCAATAGTGATAAAACACCCCCAACTATTTATGGTCCTTAAAACGGGCCTTTTTACACTTCCTAGATACACCCACATAGTCTTCAGTCCAGCTGGATTTATGCAGAGATCAGAGTGACAAGTGTTCTGCCGACGTTATGGTGCAGGGCCTGGCTCAAGGGCATTTCAGCATTAGCATGTATCATACTTGATAATATCCACTACCCCATAGCCATTTCATACTTCTTGGATAGCTATCCGATATCAAAAAACCAACATAAATGTAACCAAGAAGCATCACCGGGGGTTCAGACTGAACACCCCATTTTAGCTTTAACCCGCCCTCGTCGATAATGACACTTTCTGCTCTTTTTTGATCTGTTAAGGCTGAACGTCAACTACAAATTTCCCTCAGGGAAAAATAAAGTATCTATCTAGCTAGAATTCATAGAACTGGAGTTACACATGTAGCTCTCGTTTTGATGTCCACTGTATACTGGATGGTGATGGCTTCCATTTGACTCTTAATTGAAAACAGTGACGGACTCGGGGGGGGACACTCACGTCTCCACCTTCACTGACAGCCAAAACAAAGCTGTTAGCTTAGCGTTAGCTTAATGAGGCTTCAGAGGATGCAGCAGAGGCGGTGGGGAGTGAAAAGGGGATGGCCCTAACACTAATGAATGGAAAGAAGTCTTTCTACTACTGCTTTTCTGTTGCATGCTCTCGATCTTTCACACACACTACAGCCTGGGACCAGAATCAATAGACTGTGACTGTACATGTAATTTACTAACTCAGAAAAGTGGATTTAGTGTTAAGTTACTCTTTAAAAGAAACTGATTTACATTCAGACAGTGCAATGCTTACAAAGATAGCCTTTATCAATCATCTTTTGCATGACATTCATGGTGTCTACATGTGTTGAATAAATACATACTCCCCATCATATCAGTCAACATTAAATATGTTGTATATGGTCTTCAATGTTTTGTATACTCTAATCCACTTACAGTCACATACATGTGTAATGATGGTGACATCCTTTTTGTAATATATTTAGTAACCCTTCCCTTAAGGCATACAGCTGTATTGGACTATAATGTTTGATATTTGATATATGTATATTTTTACGCCTTACCTTTACATCCTACTAAGAAGCTTCTAATATATCAAAAAAATTGCGCCTTAATAGGACTATATTTCAGCAAGGGTTTGCTTAATTGACAGGTTTCTCAGCACACTGCCGCTGTCTCATCCAACCTCTTCTCCACACAAACTCCAACCCCTTTGCCAAAAATGTGATTTTAGCTGACAATCACGATGACAAGCAGTAAATCCAAATTTCAGTCCTTGAAAATGAAACGTAAGGGTATTAAGCTTTATTGTCTGAACTTTTGCTGTGGTAGAAGGTAGTCTCTTCTGCAGCTCATCTGAAATGTGGCGTTCCACATGGTTCAATTCTTGGCCCTCTATTATTCTCAATCTACATGCATGGAAACGCCATCATCAAATGTCAGCTGTTATGCTGATGATACTCAGGTGTATTTATAAAACCCAGAGATTTCAGGAGCATAAACTGCCTCAATATTGCCTAAACTTATCAAATTTGGCAAAAACATGATTTGCTTAATTTTCTTCACAGATTCTATTGACCAGATTCTAAGAATTGTTCTAAATTTTTATTTGGTCCCGACCTGTATTTAGTAATATCTTTTAAGGCACAGTGGGGTCTTACTCCTATTTAAGGTACATTATTGTTAAATATTGGCTTGTAAGTGGCTTTAGTCTTTTGTACACTAAAGATTGTAACACTTGTATTGTTTTACATATTTTGAATAAGTTATCAGTATCAGTAGTGTGAAAATGTGGTTACTCAAAATAAACTCTTATTCTGTATGCCTTAAGTCAAGTGTCACCAGACATTTTATCTTGTGGCAACAATTAACTACAATATGAAAAAGACAAATATAGCACGCTGCACAAAGCAAGCTTTTCCTTTTTTCTGTCTTGACAAAATTTACATTAGATTCTACAAGAAATGGACACGTTGACAGCCATTTACCAAGAGCAATGAAAAAAGGCAAACAGAGAATATCATACAACTGCCGCGTAACACTTGTTGCATGAATAAAACCAACATTATTCCCAATTCATAAGCATTATTAAGCATCATAAGAATCATTATTTATTTTTAGGCTTTTGTATCCATCTGATATGTGGCTAACTATGTGACATTCCCAAATGTAAATCTGCTCAACACATATTTCACCTACTTTAAATCCTATAGATGGAACCTTTTTGGAAAACAATAACACCATCACTGTTGAAGTGTAACATTCCAAAATCTGGTTTGTGATTCTTAACGTTTCATCTACTTTAACGCCAAATCTTGAGTATTTGCATTTCTTCAGGTCAAAAACATTTTCTTCATGGCTATATGGGTCTTATTTTCCCTGTGGGATGGGGCAGAGAGGATTTTAAAGAGAAAACAGTGTTGTGGATGGGAGGGATCAAACTACAGGAGCAGGTGGATATCCTGCGGTAGCGGGGTATGGGTTTGAATAAACAGCTCTGTGCAAACCTCCTGTTCCTCCTTGATTTGATGAATTTGTTTCATAATCTTGTGTGCAGTGTTTCTAAAAACACACACAGTGTAGAATACCACACATAGTTGTGGGATGTGATCCCTCACTGGCTTCCCACGGAAACATCAGTCCCGCTCAAATTGCACATTACAAATCTGTGAAATACATCCTGCCCTCTCCCAGCCTGAGACTGTATAGTTTGGATATCAAAACTGTGCTGGTTGTTTTGGGCTTGTCAACAAATCAATGTCAACAGAAGTTCCTGGTAGACACACTGTCTTAAAAGTTTCCCTTTTAATTACATGACATCGTCAGTCTGAGCACCTGCATTATTTCATTATAACAGATCACTGAGCGCAGTGTCAAAACCATCATAGCACAGACAAAGGGTTTGGAGCATGCACAGCACTTCCTCGATGACAGCAGTTCATAAAATGTACATTAAAAATGAAGCAGTTTGTCAGAACAGTTTGGGTTCTGGATAAATACAAAAAAAAACCCTGTTTACCAGTGCTTTCACCAGTTGCCCAGACAACCAGGGCTCATATGCTGACCTGGGTCAAAATGCATTTGTGAATCATTCTTAGCAGTGATTTTAACAAGCTTCAAGTATCAGATGGGTGGGTGTGGCCACTATAGACCACATACGACAAACGTGCATAATTGCGGGGAAAAAATGCTGCTGCTTTTGAGATGGAATGAAAACTTTGACCTTCACATAACATTTTCTGAAAACAATTTACCATTTCAACTTACCAAACAGAACTAGCTATACATATATTGGGTAGCAGGCCTGCTTTTCGGCTGCTTGGTTGTGTGAAACCTCGATGGGCAGACCTTTAAATTTACAAGTTAATCAGCTGATCTTTTTGCCTCAACAAGTCTTTCAAATTAAACAACAAAATACGTCGCTTGTCCATTTCCTCTGCAATGACACTAAGTGTTTTTCTGATTTGACACCACCATCGGCAGGATGACATAGTTTGTCAGTGCCTTCCTAATCGCCGTTTCAAAAATACAATCGTTTTTCTGATCTGACACCACTATGGTTAAGGTTTGTTTAGGTTTAGGCACAAAAACTAGGGTTCCCTGACCCTAGCTAAGGGTTAAAAGAAATCAACGCTGACTCGCAGTAGGAAACAGGAAATAAAAAGCAGTCTCCCATGTTAATGTCAACGAAGGTTTGTTGTCAGCAACATCACACTATTTCCTCCTTTGCTCCCGACGAGAAAGAGTCATAATTCCTATTCCTTTTTTTTTTTTTTTTTACTTGAACGCAAACATTTGTTATGGGAAATTTTGATGAAACGACTGAGCTTCATCAATGTACGTGCCTTACACATTACGTAAACTGAAGGCTAATATAGCAAGTATGAATTCCAGGTCAGACACGCTAACTGAACACAAAAGTATTGCAAGATTTCCCTTTGTAGCTAATGAACTAGGCTTCACAAAATAGTTATTTTTGCCTACATTTTTCACTTCAACCGCACACTGTCGCGATATTATGGCTCCGATATGGCAGAGTCACGGCTGCATCGCGATTGCAACTCAATTCCAATCTAAAGTCTACAGCTTTGTTAACTATTAAGAGAATAATGGCACTGTTTCTCTTACACATAGTTCTTTATAAATATTTAACTGATGCACATGACATACACAAGTCAAAGTACGTACAATTCTTGCCTCATGTCCAGGAAAAACTGGCTGAACATGAGGTTGCGGATGTTGCAAAGACTGTCTACAAGACGCGTTCTTTCTTGGCTCACACAGATAGAACGACACAAAAACACTGAATAAAAATGGTTCTTTGTTGGCAGCAAGCACAAGCAACATCCTCATTGGATGAATCAGAACTTCTTTAGGTCCATTTAAGGTCCATTTTGAAGACTTGCAGAGATCTGTAAAGCAAACATCAAAATCTGCTCTGAAACGATGTGCAGGTCCCACCCATGTGGTACTTCACTTTGCACTTTGTGTTAAAATCATTTTGTAAAACTATTCGACCCAGGTCAACCTGGAGACTGAATAAGTGTTTTTTTTTTTTGTTGTTTTTTTAACGGATCCCTCAGGTCCTCACAGCACTGTGGTCTCTGACTGCAGGATGGACTGGGTTCGCGAGTTGCGATGAAACTGCGCCATGTGCTCTGAACCGTTCCTGGAGGCGAATTTGCTGTTGAAGTGATGATCTCTGCTCAGACGGCAGTTCAGACACATACTCCGCCACTTTCTCTTTAGCTCGCCTTGAACCTGCAATAATTAGATAAATAAAGATAAATAAATAAATACTTATATTTAAACTGAACTTTAAATGATTTAAATGTTACAAAGTGAATAAAACCTTCACAAGTCACACGCACACAAACTGAACTGCTCGTTTACCTGCAAATGTTCTGAAAATGGTTCATAGCTTAAAATACGGCTATGAAACTGTCAAAATGTGACACCTAATGGCCAACTGTGGTTCTGTATTTGTATGTAAGGATTAGTTGATGAAACAGAGTCAAGTATTAGTGGACCTTGTGTTTAATATATTTTATACTATAAAAACAGACCACTTTTAAACGAAGTAACAGCTACATGGTTTTTAAATACTGAAAGATTGACGAGTCGTATTCAAAACAAGCGCAACAGGTGACGTGTTACCAACAATGTGTACTGTACTGTGTAATTTCATATAGTAAAAGCTTACCTCACTGTTTAGGAAACAGTACAGAATGGCCACCACTAGACCCTGAAAAAAAACAACCCCGAAATCTTAAAAAACAACAAACATCAGAAGTAATTCAACATTTAAATCTCAAACTTACAACATCAAGATGGACACAAGCACTTTCCTTCATTAAGAATCATTAAGGACGATGACAATAACATAGTATTCAAAGTGTGGGTGGAGGGAGTAATAATAAAGCACCTGAAAGGATCCGAGGGCCAGGTCGAAGAATATTTTATAATCTTCTGCGATGGATTCACTGAGGGTAACGAAGACCACATAGTGGATTCCAAACAAAGGGATCAGCAGCAGAGTAGATTTGGCCAACCTCCTGAGAGAAAAGCAGCAGTGAACAGTTATTTGTAGCGCCATTATCCTGCAACAGATGTAGTGTGTGTTCGTCTTGCTGTTGGATGAGAGCGTAATATTGTTGATTTACTGTAAAGGGTCAGTTTGCCCCAAGAAAATGTAGCATTTGTGCCATGCAGATTATGATCTGTGTCCCTGAGACAAAAAAGGTGGTTTGACAAAGAGTCTTAACTCAAGATCCACTGACTAGCTTTCTTCTGAGCTTTAAATCACATGTCACAGTCTTTATCAGCTGATGTGAAGTTTGCTTAGCTGTCCTAAATGCAGTTGAAAGGTCAGAAAAAAAAGGCCTTGAATTAAGATGAATAGGATTTTGTGGTGTTGAAAGCATAAAAAGATTATGTTTAAAAAACTCAACAGTAACGTGTCTTTTTAGAGACAATGGGCCTCATTCATAAAACATTCATATGCACATATTTGAATTTTTTAAATATTATTTATCAGTAATTTTTTGCTTCCTACATGTTCAAACCAAACATATACTGACAAACACACATTTCTATTATGGATTGTGACAAGTTCAAAGCCATGAAATAGCAAATAAAACTCACATCAGACTAATAATAAATATTCCAACAAAGTTTGTATGTTTAACATTTTTCCAATAGTTTTAACACAGAATCCTCATTCATAATTTATCATTAGGATTTCCGAATGGATAAAAGCTCAGCACTCTGTGCATGTTTAGGATATTTTTACACTTCTTTTAACATATCTGGATGTCTGCGGACCACGCTGTCAACACTTGTCAGTATCAGAGAACTCGTGACAGTGAGATGTGTGGATCATCCAGAGTAATCATGACCGAATGCTGTGACCACCACAAATGGAATTTTATCAGCATGCATTACACTGGGATGTCGAGGTTTTAACAGGGCCAAATTTCGCCTAATCCGAAATAGACCAGAGGATTATTTTAGACCAACAAACTCATATAGAAAGAGAACACTGGCATTGGCATGGTGCTCCACGATTAGCAAACCGGCTTGGTTCGCAAAGAGCAGCAATACGATTTTCCTATACTTCACGTTTCTCCGTCTGACTCAAAAAACATGTTTCTCCGGGTGATGATTAAGATGCGTCACGTGATCATAGCTCATAGAGCGTCCACTCGACTATGTGACATATTGATGCAGTCACCCAAGACCCATTGGAAAAGAATGGCACACTATCTGGACTACACTGGACAGAATATCTTGGTTATTAGGACCCAATCAGACTAGTCCTCTAAACCTCTAAATCCTCAGCTGTGGATAGCTCAAAATGTGGGCAAATAAAACTATCTGCATGGCTGTGGGAAAGAAGGAAAGAGATTTTGGAAAACTGAATACATTTGGATAATAAAATGTATTATCCCTACAACACCCATATGAGACGGTAAAATCCTCCCTCCCAGTGTCACTCTCCAACTGTCGACTCTGCTCAGCCCTACACCGAACCACATTGCACTGACACTGATTCTTCATGTACACTAACAGGAGATTCTGCGGTGCAACAAACCGGGCTTATCCAGGCTTTTCATCACCTCTCGCCTCTGAATCTCAGATCCCCGCGACTGTGGGACACGAGAATACCTGACACCTCAGCACAGCTCAGATTTCCCTGGAGGGTAAAATTGCCTGAAGAGCAAACACACCACCTCTGACTGGGCAAAGACTCAAACAGACACTGAATCGTGCAGGAACGCGCCGCTGCATAGAAGGCATGAAGGCTGCGTCATGAAACGCTGTCTTGTTGCGTGAGTGTTAGCGTCACTCGTATCTCTTCAGACAGCAAACACCGAAGGGATACAAAAGTGTTCTGGGCGTCTCAGATTATCTGTTTTTATATTTTTAGGCGTTTAGCTGACTCCGTTATCCACAGGAGCTCCCACTGACCGAGCAGGTGTAGCGTTTGCTTAATGACACATAAAAGTTGACGCAATCTGTCAACTTTTATTAAAAGCTGAAACTGAAAAACTGGTTTGTATGTCCAAGTGCGTAGACATGAGATTTACATCTCTGTGTAGCTTTTTTCTTTTTGCTGTTCGCACTGCTTTAAAGAGCATCAAATCTGTGCCCCATGTGAGAAACCTGTATTGCGATTGGTCGTTGCCACCCACGTCAGGACACCTCAGCTTCTGAACCAAGATCCGAATGATGCTGATGAAAAGGATAAAGTTCACCTTGGAGACAGGGAGGAAATAACAGGAATATCAGAACAACTGAAGAGAGTCAGAAAAATCCACGAGGGGTGGTTTTATTTTGCCGTGCTGGACATTTTTCCGCCCACAGAAAACAATGAATGAAAAGTTTCCAAAACAGCAAGTGAAAAGTGGATTGACTGACATTACAAATGTAACCCGTTTAATGACATTTAGCGAAATCACCTTGTAGGGTTGATGAACTTGTCAGTACCCTTATGCTGCTATCTGGAGCTGCTATTAACTCGTTCGCTAATTGCCGATTTTCCTATCTTATCAATTAGCATAACTGGGCCACGGCAGGTCTGTCAAGCGTTGGTTTTCTTCACATGCCAAAATGGTGTGCGTGGGGAATTGGCCTATGAAGACTTTGGAGAGATGTGGCTTCTTTATAGCCTTTCAAAAACCAAAAACAACCAGCTTTAGTATGCTAGCTAGCCCGTGTTAAGTTATCAGCTTACATTAGAGCAGAAAAACACACCTTTTAATATGTTACCTACACCCTTGCTCATGTGTAAGCAGCTAACGTTAGCTAACTAATGCTGGCTACCTAGCCAGGCATGCTAGCTAGCTTACTATAGTAGTAGCCTAGCATTACTTGCAGTGACATTACAGGTGACATTAGAAAAAAACGTCATGTTCAGGAGCGGAACATCGCTCCTGAATGGCACTATATTTTAGATTTTAGGGTAACGTATGCAGCTCTGCCCTGGTCTTGGTATGTTATCATGTAGCCATCAAATACATAATTGAGGATTGCGTATCTCTCGTTTTCATATGAGTCAGATGGAAACATTAAAAAGTCAGCCAGAGATGGAGTTTTCAACCAACTCACAGAGCTAACATTAATTAGTGAACTAGCTACGGCTGGTCAAATCTGCGAGCAAGATCAAGGACTAATTGTTTCAAAACGTAGCACAAATTTCGAGTGATAAATCTGCCACTGTTATAATTGTAAACGGCATACGTGCAGTGCTACATTGCTTGACAGGTGTAGCAACAGTCACTTGGGGGGAGAGGGTTAGCTTTTTGAACCAACAAGCGTGTGAAACACCTTGCAGACAAACAGGAGGTAATGAACCTCAACCTACCATAATGGAGAATCCGATTGGTCCATTGATCACCCAGTTGGGTGTGGGGTTGTCATTTGTCTCCCAGCATCTGAGGACACCATAAATAACCATAATGTAACTATTTTAGTATACACAATATATTTGCAACAGAAAAGAGTGGATGGTTACAAGCAGAGGGAGAGCCAGGCTGACTACCTACTCAACATATTTTCAGCACATGTTTTCCAGACCGGAAAAGCTTGATGTGAATAGCGACTTTGCAAGGTTGAATCTGGCCCAGAGCTTTGTTTTTTAAGTCAGTCTTAAGTCAAGTCTCATGTCCTTTAGGGGAAGTCAAGTCACAGATGCATCGATCCATTTTTGGCCACTTATCCAGGTCCGGGCTGCAGTAGTCGAAGGCTTCGACAGGCAGATTGGTGTCATAATACGGACGCTGTCGAACTGGGAGAAGACTCAGGGGCAGATGCAGAACATTTGGGAGTGATTACAACACTCCACCTGAGTTGGTAATATCTCGGGATCCTCATGGAAGAGCTGGAGGCACCCTTCTCCTCGGCCATGTCCTCCAGCTCTTCCATGAGGATCCCAAAAGTTTCACTGGGGGGTCACAAGTCACAAGTCTTAATAGGGAAATTGCAAGTCAAGATGGAAGACTTTCAGGTCTCTGAATGACGACATTTGAACACAGTGTGTAGGCCTAATGATTAAATATTCCAGCTTTTTGGCTATACAAGGCCTGTTTTATGGCCAAATGGCCATAACTTTAAATTTGAATGCTTTCAAATCTCATGTCAAGTCTCAATTAAATCAAGTCTGAAAGCAGTCAAGTCAAAGTCACGTCTCAACATAATTTTTGTGACTTAATCTCAATATGAGACTTCAGCTCAAGTCTCCAGCTCTGGTCTCTCTGGGACTACAAAAATCACACTACATAATATTAACTCGAGGTAGAGCTTTTTCTGGAGATTTCAACTGCATCTCATGTCCTTCATCAAGTGGTTGAAAGCTCTAGAACAAGCCATTAAGAATCTTTTGTCAAACTACTATTCACACTCAAGCTTCATTATCATTCTCCACACAGTCTCCTCGCACTATGGAGCGGCAGCCTTGCTGTCTTTTGTTTTCAGACTGCTGCTCTGTAATTGCTGTTGCAGAGTTGTTTCACAAAGTCGTTTTTAGAATACGCCCACTCAGTGCAACTCACTCAATAACGAGCCGCTGTGTCGGCTGTAATAATGTGCAACAGAAGCCAAGCAGATCCGTGGCACCAGGCTACTCAATGCAAATCCCACCAGCTGAATTATCCAATAATGCGCTCTTTGACATGTGGGATATTTGTCTTATTATTCTAGAAACCGAGCCAACCGAGATATGGTTATCTGAGGGCAGAATGTAATCTATAAAATGTAATGAAATAACAGAAGTAGTCCCTGTTGAGTATCAATGGTTGCCACTCTCTAATGTATTTACAATTCCCCGTTTCCCATCACATAATAAAGGAGAAAATTATAAACAAATCAAAAGAGCGCATGACCTACACTCGTATATCATATAAAAAATTACAGAATTATTTATATCTCATATTTATATGTCTTTCCTGCGATACAATTTAATCTATGTTACATCATAATCTACATTATGCTGGACACAAATACAAATCTGAATCACGTTTTTTTGTGCTGATGAGTGATTGGTTCTCGATTGGTTGGAAGCACTCACCCCGTGTCTTCCAGATAAATCCTCGTCATCACCCACGCAAAGACGAACACAGTGGGGATTCCTGCAAAATGCCATGAGAAAAGAGAACATCATTTACTGTATTCTTTATTTTACTCTTTTTGATCTTCATTATACTGCTATGTATTGTACTTATTTAATACTCTTTATAGTATAAAGTACTATTTATAGATTAAATAAATACTATGTAAAAATGTTAATTTATTAACATAAATGTATTACATTACAGTTAGCACACTTATTCCAACAGCGTTAGATACAAGAAACAAGCATGTTTTTAACACAAATTTGAAGTTTACATATTGAATTATCTTTTGCAACTATCAAAATATTAAGATAATACTTTTGGGCACCAAATAATTTAGGAAAAGGATCAAAATAAGTGGTTAATGCGCACATGGCAAACAGGTGCGTAGAGAAACATGACATTTTTCTTTTGCAAAAGGTTTAAGAAAGGAAATTATTTAGTAGATCAACATTATTGACAAAAGTACTAATACAGTATCATTGTGTAATGATGTATCAATTATTGACTTCAGCACTTAAAATGCCTGCCTAGAGCTGAAAACTGGCTACACAAACAGGTGCATTTTGTTTAAAGCTGTATTAATCCCAGTTTGGCCACTAGGGGGCAGAATAACTTGACAACAAGCTGACATGTGAAATGCATTTGCAAACAGTTGCCTTATTTACACATCCTTGGAGACTTGGAGCAACATTATGGTCCCATTGGACCTTTAGCTCTGGTTTGGTCTCCACCAACTCCTGGGAAAAACATCTGCCTCTTTAGCTTCTAGATGTTCGACTTTCTTCACCAGCTAGTCTATATCTGTGTCTGTCTGCTGTCTCGTGCTGGGTAGGTAGTGCACAGTGGGTTTATCAGAGCTAGTTTGCTGCAAGAGGCTAAAAGCTCTGTGGAGCTGCAAAGTTCATTGATAATTCTGTGTGGGTTCCAAAAACTTTGACACAGTCATTTGATTCAGCATTAAAAAAAAGAATTATGATTAAAGACGCTTTAAACATCCCAATCAGTTCTTCTTAATTCCAAAAGATGCTAAACTTCAAATTAAATTAGATAAGCTGACTGAATGGGGTTTTTGATGTGAGCAACTGCAGGCCAGCCTACCCCAGCCGATGAACATGTAGACGATAAAGTGTCTGTTCTCAGAGAAGATGACGACAAGCAGAGTGTGGAGGTACAGACCCTCCACCAGCAGCCAGAAGAAGTTGGCCATGATGAAGTACTGGAAAAACACCAGGCTGGCTTTACATCCCACCTAAAAAAACCCCCACAAAGGTCAAAGATCTTAACCAGATTATTGGCTTTTGGTATTTAAATATTAAATTTCAAAACAATCAGCAATTGTTGAACAGCATTACCAGTGAAATTAACCCATAAGTCATTTTCTCATTTTCAACCGATAGCGCACATCCTATTGCTCGTCTTTGCAGGGCTGTACATGACCGCAGTGTTGGTACAGACTCCTACATCCACAGAGACACTTGGGGTTAATCGGGTTATTATGCTAATTATTATGATATGTGGGTGTACGGTCCCCTTGTCCACTGGGGCAATCGGTGAGGTCACCAGGAGGATAAACTTTAATTTGTAGATCACAACGTCGCAAGCAGCGAGTAGATGGGAGTATAAAGGTCAGAGCGCCCTGACAGTATCGCCTCAATTATTACAGAGACATTTCCACTCCAATATGAAAGCAGATGAAGACCAGTAGTGGAGGGATGTTATGGGGGAAGAGTCGGCCAAATAAGAAAGAATCAAATGTCAATGCTTTAGAGTATCAAGCACTCAGAGTTGTTTCTTAGTCTTGTGTACTTATATGTATATATATGTATATATTTTCTTGAGGGGAAGGAAATATGCCTTTATGAGATAGTGACAGCGCAGAGGTTGGATTCGAACCGTGGAAGTTGCGGTTCATAGTTGGCATCTTAACCCCTTAGCCTCAAGAGCGCACCATCTTATGTATGTTTCCATATCATTTGGTTAATTTCATACAGTATTTTATTTAGATAACATTCTTGCACAGCTGAGATTAAAGGGAAACTCTACCAAAAATGGTTCTTCGTCACTTACGACTGGGGATGCCGGTTCTTATTTGAAATTCTTACTGCTGTGCAAAAAAAGTTGCCAGTGTTTTAGGTTCACCTGAACCAAAGCTAATGCAATCAGATACAACAGTCGCGCAGTAAATCCTACCTTCATGAAGCTTATAATGTTCAGTTTTTGCAGAAATGTTTTTGGAGAGGTCTTGATTCGCATGTATGATCATTTTGGAGGAGATTCTGTATAAATTCAACACCTGTCAGTATTATAATCATCTCGTCCCATCCTGTGACCCAGCAGAGGCAACTCAATTTAAAATCCATAATGAGGTTTAGGATTAAGTAGCAACATTGAAATTAATTATTCAAATTACAGAAATTGACCTTTTGAACATGTACAGCCCTGTTTAGCGACTCCTGCAATAAAGTCGACCTCTTCCCCGTAAATCTCTGTGTGCCAAACACGCATAGATTTTTCTTAATGTTGCTATACGCCATGCCTGGGCCTCTAACAGCTTCAAAGCTCTGCAGGATGTAGCAGTTATTGTTTTGAACATGCGGATCAATGGCGGAGGAATGGATTATGCTGAAGAAGTGGTTCGTTTGTTTTCTGCTGTGACTCTGGATCTCCATTGGACTCCTTGCAACTGCTGTGAGTAAGCCTGGCGGCGTATTCCATTACACATGGATGAATTATAGATGTTGGGCTTCTTTTGTTTGATGAAAATTCCAAGCTTGCAATGTAAGTAATAATGCTAAAATACCCCCCCCCACACTATTGTTGTTGTTTTGGTGTTGGTGCCAGAAGTCAGGGAATATGCAAACAGCATGCAGCCTCAATCACAACACAACATGTGGCTGGAGAGGAGTTTCCCATCATCCCTATCTGTACATTAGACTAAGACATCCCAACTAAATTCAAATCTGGTATCAGAAAATGAACTGCCACTAGTTGGTTTGCCACTTTTTTTTTTTTTTTTATCATGTTATATGATATGAGAGGTTTGCAAAAATGTTCAAGTAAATAGAAAAATGTAAAGTCTCATTCCTGCGAAACCGGATTTCCATTTCCATTTCGTTTTACAAACTGTGGCTGGAAGCCGTTTTCCTTCTGTGACAGTTGTGCCGCTAACACACGAGTGCGCAGCTCCCCCTCCTCCCGGTGCTGCACCGCTCGTCTCCCTCAGGACACGACTCGGCCCAGCGAAGGACAGAGGCGGCGACCTCACCAGTGACGGCTGGTTGGAGCACTGCGAGCTTCGGTTGAAGAGGATGGCGTCTTTCACCAGCACGGCCACGGCTCTCAGGATGAAGGAGAAGAAGAGGTTGAGGTGGATGTAGTTCCTGGTGCAGTGGAGCTTCCTGCGCAGATGTTACACAATATGAAGATCATGTAAAAATAGCTTTGTCATGTTTGAAATGCTCCTCCCTACTTATTTCTGCGCCGATATTGATGATCACGCACACGCTGCCATGAATTCACTGTTACACTTTTGTGAAGACGTGGAAAGCTTCTGAAAAATATGCTTTCTTAAAAAACAGACCCGTACTGTGCCAATGCCAGCTTTGACCAAGCTGCACTGGCTCCCACAATTAATTCACGAGCTTTACTTTTGTAAGCTCCGAATGGTCGTGAGCCGCCGTATCATGTAGATCGATGTCACGTTCAGACGAGCAATAGCACCGCGTCAAACCCCGGCCCTATTGTAATTCTACTCTTCACCTTGCGACTGTCGAGACAGAAGATAAAATGATTGCGCACCTGGATTTCTTTCCCCACAACCCCTAAACTTCAGAGTACTTTACTGGAGGTGTAAGAAAAGCGAATTCAGTGGCTAAAAAACGCAATTCAGACTGAAACAGAAGTCAATCTTCAATTAAAGACTTTCAACTGCATCTCAGTGTTCCTCATCAGAAAAATAAATTAAGTGGATTAGACTACTATTTTTATACATCACTTATTATTTTGCTACCCTTTCAACAACATTGTTTAGTTTATATTTTTAGAAAATCATTTATTATTGTAATTTTATGGATTTTCCTCAGTTATTATTATTCCCCTTCCTTCTTTCTTCTCCTTCTATGGCAAAGCTTTTCAGTCTGATCCGATATATGACAATATGTGATATATCTGGTAATAGTACATTTAAACCTGAATTTAACCTGCAGTCAGAAGGTCGACACACATTTATAACCAAACCATTTTAGCGTCCAATCAAGCGAAACGCAGGGAGTGTATGTGTAACTACTGTGTCTGCACATTAAAGGGAATGCAGAATTTGCTTTCATCCAGGGATAAGAGCACTAAGAACTTTTACATGGATAAAGACTGGTTATCTAGAATTTGGATACCCGTGGTGTAGAGGAGCTATAATCTAAATTTAAGAGGATTAACCTTCATCAAACACATGGACACTGATCATGTAAATTACTGAGGCCATTAAAAAGAGCGGGATTCTGTCACTTAACCCCTCAATTGTACATAGTCCCCTAAATTGTTGCGATAAATGAGCCTGTAAAATGTTTTTACATGTCTCTTGATTATAACATATTTGCACAGATATGTGGTTTGTGCATGTTTACTCGTTTACTGCTTTGCTCAAACCTCCAGTGGATTTAAAAAAAAAAAACCTAATCCCAACAGCAACGTAAAGGGAACAAAAGAAGCTCCAATCAACGTTATTTAAATCAACAAACTGCATAAAACGAAATCCAATTAAGCCGTAAACTGAGAGGCTGTCACACGCACGCACACACACGCACACACACGCACACGCACACACACACACACACACACACACACACCTGTTGACATTTAATGATAAAGCTTTGAAATTGCCGGTGCTTGTTCAATTAAAACCCAATTAAACCGACAGCTTTTCCTCAGACTCTGCTGACATGTCAATCTGCACATGCAGATACAAAACAACGACCTAAAAACTGAGCTTGAAATGAACACCGGCCACGCTTCTACCAGTAATCCCCTGCATTTTGTTCCCTGTATCTTTTTGCCGTTTGGCATCTTGAGGAGCCAGCCTCCCCGCTGGAGTCTTATCTCGTGTATTGGCGTTGTGATATGCCGTCTTACCGAAACAGGCAGAGGACGGCGCTCCCTGTGGTGAGGGCGATTAAAGACAGACTGTGACCCAGAGTGTACAGCGTCTGCACGACCACGTAGAAGACCAGCTGCAGACACCGAGAGAAGAGGAGCGGGGTTATTGTGAGATTCTGATTATCTGTATCATGACAGCGACAGCAACCAAGGCAGTTGGTGTGTCAGTCCAGAGGAGCGCGTCTCACACACAGCCTTGAACTTTCCAATACTCAAATTAGCGAGACAGCAGGGACTGAAGTTACACTTTATTGTACTCGGGTCAGGTAAGGAGCGTTAGCAGTAGGCTGGCGGCTGTGTTTTGGTATTGAGCTGATACTGACGCCATTCCTTCATGGCAATATCATTAGGTTATCAAACTCATTACATTTATCCTTGTCTCCTCAACACTTATTAGCCACACAAGCGGCGCCATCCGCTCCACGGATGATTTCAGGCTGCCTGTCGGAGGTGGGTACAAACATTCATGTAGCCCTCCGGGTGAATTGTAATCACTTTGTTGATCCCTTAACCTTTCCTCTAACGCCCACCATGAGGTTGACATTTGAATTTGTCCAATACTAAGTTTATAACTTTGTCTAAATACTTGCAAAACCGATCCAATCAGCCTCAGCTGTGCTTTGTGTTTAGTGCTAATTAGCAAGTGTTGGTCAGCAATATTGACCAGCTTTGGCCGCATACATTCAGTGCAAAACGAACAGTGCCAATTGTCATGCCATGGAAAATGTAATCACAATGATCCGCTTGGGTTCATTATAGATACGTTTTGATTTTGGTATGATTTTTACGGGACTTTTAAATTTAAATGATCAGCATTGTGTTATGATTAAACTGACTGCAGATCTGGCAATATTTGCTGAATTCACTGCCAGCAAAGCTCACTGATTTGAGCTCAAGTGAAGTGAATTGTGAGAGAGAGAGAGAGAGAGAGAGAGAGCACAATGGGCAATTCAGCTGTGCCATTCGTGACCCAAAACGAGCCAAACAAGCGACCAGGAGGAAGCTGCCGTTACACAACAGCAAAGAGCCAAAACACAGGAACTCACAGGAAGGCAGAAGTTTCATTTCACAATCGAGATATCTTCCGTGTGACGACTGAGACACAAAATTCTCAAAATGACCAATATCCAGGCACTTTCTCAAGGACGGCAGACAAATGAGGTTCTTCACTGTCACAATGACATCTCCCGGTACACAAATCTGGACGATTTGATGATAAACGATTTAATATCAGTTGGTGAAGCATCTTTAAGCAGGGTTTGTTTTAGAGCACGGTGTGAACCAAAAGTTGTTTACTTTCTTTCTCCAATTTGGCTGAAGGCTCAAAAAATAAGGCAAAAAGAACATATTCTGTCCAAAATAACCAAGGTCTTCAAGAACTTAAAGGTGCACCAAGAAAAACTAAACAACAAAGGAGGAAGAAAGGGAGACTAAACTGGGCAAACGTTTGGCACTTTGCAGAATTTCTCCTTTCATATGATTGTATGTAATTTTTTCATTCTGCTAGAAATAAAAATTAATTATAGTGACATTTCAGATAAAATGAATGTACAGTTAAACTTCCAATAACGAGCAGGTGTAAAATAGGCATGTAAAAATACAGAAGAATTACCAGAAAGAAGTCAAAATATTTACAACAAAAATACCAGCTAAATTCCTAAAATGTTACAAAATCTTTTACCAAAAAGACACATTCCTGTGATAAAATCTTATTAATTAATAATTGACCAGAATGCGGTGTGTTTGTGAGTAGGAGGCTGCCTACCGTCTAGTCTCTGCTCTAATTCATCATTAGAAAACCAAACACTGCAAACTTTCCTAAATCTGGCTGTCAACGTGCCGCTGCCTGATTAGCTTTACTGATTGAATTGGAAGCCTTCAGTTGTTTTCTCAGCTTTTTGGAATTGCAAGTATATGATTGTGTCGGCGAGGTTTGACTGCAGTGATTTTAAATGGTATGTTCAGTTTTAGTAGACAAGGAATCCAGATTAAGAGGAAAATAAAGCAGGACCAGTTGATTGGTGCCCTCTTTCTGGAACTTTCCTCCTAGACTTCATCGGGACATAAAATGTGTGTCTCGTGTGTTCACCGTAAGTGTGACGCAATGAGGCCTTTGTGCTTTGAATGAAGGTTTGCCTCAGATCCGAGCAGGCTCATTATTCTGAAAGTGTTGGAGGGTGAAAAGACAGGAAGGGTTTTGGCACAAAGAGTTGAAGAACAGAAACATAAACAAAGAGATTGAAATCTGCCAATAAATGCCCTCTGTCTGTGTGTGTGTGTGTGTGTGTGTGTGTGTGTCCTGTTATCTTGCGTCCTCAGAAAAAAATGAAAAGAAGGTGTTATGTGTTTGATTTCCTCTCCTGAGTTCTTTTTATGAAAAAATCAAAGCGTGTGTTTGTTGGACGATAAGCCGAAGCACAGGACGTCAACTTTGTATTCAGTTGAAATAGACAGGTCCAATCCTGTGTGTGTGTGTGTGTGTGTGTGTGTGAGTGTGTGCGAGAGAGATATCCGCCATCCCGTATGTCACCACCCCTCCTCAGCTCACACAATCAGCCTCGTCGGTCTCCTCTCAAAATGTGTATTTAGCCCCTTTCAGACATTCATTGGAAGTGGCTCTTATGTCTGAATGAGCGTCCAAGTCACGTTTACAGTCAGGACAGAGATTAACTGCACAGTCTGCAGCCAGTTTAGGCGAGTTCAGGAAGAAGGAAACTCTTTTTTTGTCTTCGTCTTACATTAAATGTAAACATGTATTGTATGAATTACTTTACATGCAATAAATAGAAACACCTGTGTTGTGTAACAGTGGTTTGGTTTCTCCAGCGGGACAGCTTTAGTGAGTGATGACTATTTATCACAATGTGTTTGGAAACAGAATTCAGTTACTACACACCACTCGCTGTCATTGGGTAGTGAATTAAATATGGTTATTAAATTGGTCGTGTCAACTCGGTAAATGTTCGAACTGCGATTTCACATGTGGTTTTTTAATGACTCTGGCATTCTTTACAGTTAGTATCTTTAAATGTGACTGTTTCAGGAATTAAAATAATGAAGTGAATTAATTTAATGAATTGATCTTGTATTTTCCCCAACATTATATTCCTCGCAGTGTAGAATTTGGTAATGTAGCTATTACACTATGGAGTGGCATTGTAATTTGAGTTAAAAAATCTTAAAATGACATGTACTCTTATTGAAAAATCCAACATAAGACAAATATGCAAAAATAAAAACTGCTGGACACCAGATGTTGCCTATTTCATTGAAAAGTCCATTCTCAGTGTCTGCGCACCGGCGGCTTCAAGTTTCCACATCGCGTTCGTGCAAGTTGCCGTCCTGACCGTGATTGGCTGCAAACTGGTTGTGATGTGACAAATCCTGCTTGTAAGAGCACACCTTAAACTGAGATTTAAGATCTTTCCTCCTACTGCAGATGAACGTGAAGACAGCCTTGTTGCGTCAAAAACACATTTTTGGGTGCAGGGCACTTTAAATAATAATATAATGCAAGAGGTGTTTGGGGTTTCTGACCAAACATGTTCTCAGAGGGGTGGGGTTTGCACAGACGCAAACAGCATGCAATCAGAAACAAACAGCAAATAAAAAGGATTTCTGCCTGCTTATAAAATCTAATTATATTCCGCTTGCTTGTTTTTTGTGTCTTGAATCAAAAAAAAACCCTTATTTGTTATTTTTGCTTATTAAAAAAAAAAACACACTTGCACTTCTGTTAATTCTCCAGTCATTCAAGTTTCTTTCTAATGAGGGTTTTGTTTCATGTGCTTCGTTATAACCAATAAACTACCTTAAATTTCAATGTAATTACAGACAGTTCGAAAACACCTTGTCTGCTGCTCCCAGATGAAAGTTGTCATTTTGCCTCTTTTAAAATGTCAGTAAACAGCAGAAAATGAAAAGAAACACCTTAATTCCTTTAAAGCATGACGTTCCTCTTATTGCAGGTCAACTTAGTCACTTTACAAAAGGCAAGACATGACATCTGACCAACAGACGTTACAGTCTTCACCTACCACTGTGTCTGTTTGCTTAGGGAGAGCTTTGAACTTGCCGTGTCTCTTCTTTTAATTTTAAAAGCTCAAGTTCATTCATGTTTCGACAGAATTTTATGACTCTTGGGCCTTCGAATCCTTTCACACAGCTATTGAAGTATTCCAGTAATTCACGAAGGGAGACTGCAAGAAATAAATGCAATCGTTTCTTCCTTTGTTCTGCACAATACAGCAGCTGAAGGTGGGCCGCTTTGATCCGACAGACATGGAGTATTGCTCTGGATGTTTTGGGGCGAATGGGAGATACGAGAAATACAGAAAGTGGAAAAGGGTGAGAAATGAGGAGCCAGAGCGACGCGAAATGGAGAAGAGGGACGGTGAGACAGTTAATTTAACAAGCACAATGGGTGATTCAGAATAAGACCAGTCGTGACCCAAACTGAACCGCAGCAGTGAAAGAGGATGGGAGCAGCAATTATCAATCAAGGCCAAACATTCTCCTCACGAAAAAACCTTCTGCTTCCCCGAACTGTTTGGGTGGCGGAGGAACCACAGCACACCCAAAAAGCCAGACACAGCGGAGCAAAGCTGCAGCATTTGATTCACCATTTTCATGCCACACAATACCGATATCCTGAGTGTTGTAAAGTGCGAGGCATCCCAGTCACCACTGACTTGCTGGTGTGCAGATTAAAAGGCATCTAGGTGTTTTTTTGGACTCAGTTTGGTTGAGTTTCAGTTGTTTGTCGTACATAACTATGGTTTCAGAAGAATTTAAATTACTATTTTTCACAGTTTAGTTAACGCCTGCCGCATGGTCATTGAAATGAAGTTGAAAAAACGGTTCTATGTTACCTAAATGTCTAAAAAAAAAACACACGTTTGCGACCTACAAATCACCAAATCAATGCTTACCTGGATGTCAACTGAAAGCGTCACGGGTTTTTTCCCCCAACAAAAACAGAGGATTTCTTCCTAGAGCCCTGCTTTGTTACAAATTAAAGAAACAAGATATAAAGCATTAACTAGTGATCTTTTGGGTCGCTGGTAGGCGGATATTGTTACCTTTGGACAGAGGCGAGCCTTTTCCAGTCGGTCTCATGTATGAATAAGCACCCTGGTCGCCTTTATGTAAAAGTCACGGCGGCAGACTTACTTAGGTCGGACCTGATGATATTTCGGTATAACAGGCTGCGTTTCATCCCCGCCGCCATCATAAGTGTCGTTTCATTTGTCTGAAGACTGAAGTGAACTCGGTGAGATCGACCCTCGGAGGGGCTGAGGGAGCGAGTCAACAACGCTGGTCACGCAGAGGTGTATATCGCCCACAATGCATTGCAGTTATGCATTTGGTGTAGTAAAATACATCCATGGTTAGGGGGCAGTAATGCAGATAAAACTCTTGCTGCCAAAAGTATTTTATTACGTCAAATTAAACTAAATTAAAGTGCCATGTTAATTATTCATATCATGGGGTGTGGAATAAAGTCAGTGGTGTGTGGATGTGCATGAGTGAAAGAAGTGGGTGCAGCTGCAAAACAATGGCTAAAAACAAGCTACGGTAACGCAACCAAACCAGAACGTAGTGTTCCTGTGGAGAGGAGCAGAGAATTACAGCAGGGAGAGCGGCACTGCAACCGGGCTTAAATAGGCTTGCGAACACCAGGCCCGGGTGCCATCCCCTGCCCCGCCCGCCAGGCGTCCGAGAAACAGGCAGACTCGACAGACCGGCAGGGTAGGGCAGGGGTCGTCACACGTGAGCAGTAACAGTAATTGAACAAGAGTCCAAACTTAACGTGTCATTCAATGCTTGTGCGTGTCAGACTTTATAAAATATGCAGCAGACTTTGCAAAATATCAGGCAAGCATTTTGCGTCTTTCTGTACAGGAACATTTACATAAAAGACCCCTCTGTCGGAATTACTTTAACAGATAGATGAAGCCAGTAATGTTACGTGTCCATATCTGAAACGGGCCTTAGTAATATATAAACATAGTCTAACCTGTTACCAGGGTTTACAGTAGCAAGGTAGCTGTAAAGTCCTACCTGTCAACCAATCAGAAGCTTATTAAACGTTTGAGTGGAGGTTCAGATCTGAAAATGCTAAGGCCTGCTATTAAACACAAAATTACAACACAACTACAACACACCAAATTGCTCCTATAAGGATGAAGGCTAATGGTGGCTAAGAGTGATTTTCTTTCATCCAATGACGCAAAAACTAGGCAGGGGAGCACACACACACACACACACACACACACAAATTGCTCACATTTAAACATGCCTCACACTACTGTTGCGCACATTGACCTTTTAAAGATGCAGCCCTCCACCACTAACCGGTGTTAATTAACATCCAACCCTGCAGGCTTTGTCAATTACAGGCCACTAATGGTCATTGCTACGCTGCAGCTCCGTTTCCTGCACAGTCAGAACACATTGGGGCTCAGTTAAACTCACTGCTCTGGCATTTACAGCAACAGCGGTCAGGAGAGCGAGACGCCTACCGTACCTTGTCCTGGCTGGTGTCCGAGCCACACACAGTGGAGATGTTTGGGAAAACCTCCGACCATCCCGCTGACGTGCAGTTCCTGCTGATGTTACCTGTGAGACGCGGAGAGATGCAGCAAATGATCTCCACACTTCACCCACACATCGGCTGAGATCCTTTCCTTCTAAGTCAGCGGAGTCGAAACTTTTCATTCTGCCTCTGCTTGTGTGCACACTGCACACTGAACAAGAACACATTACCGGAGGTGTAGCAGGGGTTTAAAGGTGGGTAGGGACACGAGAGTGAGGTGGAATATGCAAAGGATGCATAGAAGAATAAATATAAATATTAATATTGATCAAAAACAAAAGTTTTGGCTCTGGGGAACATCAGACATCAGATGTGTGCTGTATTGGTAGCTTTTATATAGTGGGTCTTTGCACTGTTGCAATGTGTGAAATGTGTTTTACCTTTGTTGAGGAAGCTATCTCGTCTTTTCTAGTAGCTGTTCTGGAGCTTTTGATCCTATCACGTGAGCTTCATCAGCAGGTTTGAGTTTGCGCAGTTGTCATTCAATTGTAGACGTTCACATTCGAGGTTTTCCAGAGCACTTTAAGGACTTCTCGCCCACGTTGGTTTAAAAACCGAGGCTCGAAGTTCAAAGAAACAGCAGTGGAGAAAACAATGAACGTGTTACGGTTAAGGTAGTTTGTTTGGTTGAACCCAGAATACAAGGCAGGACACAACGTCGGCGGTAGGGGAACAAATAAGGTTTATTTGTTATTTTTCCAGAGCGGTGAGAGCGGGAACGGCTGGAAGCCAGATAGACAGGTAGGTGGAGGTAGCGTGTCCGCATAACCAGGGGATGAAGGGTGTTGGCTGGTAGGCTGAGAGTTCCTGGAGGAGTTGCAGGAGCGGGGAGGAACGAGGCAGGCAGGCAAGAGGTGGTTGGAGGATCCACGGAGCGAGACAGGCAGACGGGAGGATCTCTGGATGTGGAGACAGAGGGAAACAATAAATTGCTGAGACAAAACACTAGAACAATCTTCATAGGAAGTTGTAGAGGGAAGAGCCCGACGTAAATACCACGGTAGGGATAGTACGATCTGGCGAAGACTGGGTGGTTGAACCGGTGTTTAAATACTGCAGGAGATGGTGATGAACCGGGATGAGTTGCAGGTGTGCAGGTAGGCGGGGCGCAGGTGAGTGATTGCAGGTGTGGAGGAGAGAGAGACTGGTCTGCTCCGTGGAAGGCTCCAGACAAACAAAACAAGACAGACAGGAAACACAAGGCAGGGAAAAACACTGGGAAACATGAGGAAGCAGAGGGAAGATACTCCCAAAACCCTGACAGAACGAAGACCATGCGATACGATCGAAGGCTCCAGGACAGCTACAAAATGGACCTTGTTGTGAAGCCGCTGTTTCCAAGGTTCGACTTTGAACCTCTTGTTTTACATTCTTTTCTTTTGGTTAGGAACATTAAACATTGACATATCTTTCAATGAAACATTAGTCTTTACATTTAGAAGACGCTTTTAACCAAAGCGGCTTACATACGAGAACATTCACAAACCGAAGGCACAGCATCGGTTCAGTATCTTGCTGAACCGCCGACCATCCGATCGGCAGGCGACCACTCTGCCACCAAGCCACCCGACATAGTTCCTATTTACGGCTGGTATTATGGTATGTCATGGGTGCAATATACACACAAATCAATCAACTGCTTGGGAACACGCGATCCACCAGTCTGAATCTGCTCTCTTGAAGTCTCATGGAGAATCAGTTATCTTTTTTGTTTAGCATTTTCTTATTAATCTCCCTATTTTTGTTTAACGATGAAATTAAAAAAAATAAAATAAAACATTAATAGGGATATGAATAAGTTCAGTAATACTCAGTGTGTTTCACACAAGTGTCATGTCGAGTAGGCAGTGAACTCCTGAGGGACATCTTCTGGGTGTCCCAAATGCAAGAAGATCACCTCCCTTGGAAATTCCCAGAATGCACTGTAAAAAACACGGAGCACCTCTTGCTCACTGACTGGAAGTAACGTCACCACACTTCTGCCTCGCCTCACTCTTAACAAACCCCCTTCACAGGGTAAACAAAGAAGAAGCTAAGAGACGTTCTTAATGGGTAACAGTGTTTACATGAAGGTGTGATGTTAACACTGTCGCCAGTGCTACAACGAGCTGTGTTTACGCTGCGGTGATGTCTGCGGAAAATCCCACAGGAAGCAGAGCAGCAAAACAGAGGGGATGTCTGACCAAACTTCATTTATAAATCTACATATTGTTGCATATTGTTAAACGCTACAGCGTCAAGTGGCAATGTTTTGGGAGATGTGGATTCCGTATTTTTTTTTAAACCGTATATTCTTACTTTTCTTTGAATGATGTTCAAAGAAAGTTAATATTCCTGAACATAGCAGCATGGGAGTCTCCTTGATAATGAAACAATATTACAGGTTTATGTTATGGCCATCAGGTTTAATTATTTAAAAACAACTTTCTGAGAAATCACAATTATCTGTCAGTTTGGTTGGATGGATTGCTCGACATACTACAATACCCAGGAGTACGACTGGCTGTTGTTAACAAATGAACCGTTGTTGCTGTTGGTGTGAATCAAAATGGTAACATTGGGAACAAAAGACATTGCCATAGTCTCTGAACTCACCCAACATTGACCCAGAATAAGAAAGTGAATCCATTTAAACTAATAAATTTTTTATCTGGTTTCCATAAAGTGTTTTATTGATTTAGCCTCTTTAGCTCTCTAGCTAAGCTCAGTGATTGGGTGGATCATACTAGCAACCTTGGGAGTCGTAGTTTCCCTTCAGTGTTTGTGCCCAGAGGCTTGTACCTTCGACGATTTGTCAAATAACCAGACATCAACAAAGTTGCTCATCTTTTACAGTTTTCTTGTGAAGTAAATCAACAGGACTTTTAAGACCAGAACATTGGATGTCCAAAATAACTTCTTCCATTTGCCATATAACTCCAGGAAGAAACAATTTGTTGTTCATGTGAGGTAATTATCACATGCTGCCTTGGGACATTCATGCAATGATAAACTGAATCAGTAACATAATCAATGCCTCAAATCTTGTTGAGTGTATTAGTGATCCACTACCTGCTGAGCTTCACATAATGTTTTACTGCACTACATTTATATGACAGCTAATTACTTTTCAGATTAAAATTGTACATAAAAACACATATGACAGGCTTGTAAAATACAATACATTGTTAAATAAAACCAGCGGTTCTCTAAACTTTTTGGCTTGTGACTCAAAAAGCAGAGTCTAGGCCCCTTGGGCCCCTTGACACATTTTAGATGTCTATAAGTTGTTAGCAAACTTCTCAGATGGTTTCATTTCAATAAAGGTTTGAAGCCTAGTGAGGTAAAAGTATCTATTAATTCACAAAAAAAGCAAAGATTAGAGAAAAGTCCAAAAAATGTGTACACATTTGTTTGTCAGAACTTATTTTTTTCCTCTTTCCTGTCCCTTTAATCATCTCACGACCCCTGAGATTTATCTTGTGACCCACTGGAAGGGGGCAAACCCCTAGAGTGGGAACCACTGGATTACCGAAATGTATATAAAGTAGTTAAAACTAGCTCCACCTCAACCAGCTACAACAGGAAAATGCTACTCACGCATTGTTGCACCAATATTAACAGTCTAATACATAATAATTTATCAACCACAGGGGCCATTTTTCTATGGACAGAGTACTTTCACTTTAAGTACTTGTTGCTGATAATAGTTCGGTATTTCTATTTAGGTGACATTTTGAATACAAACTTTTACTTTCTAATGGAGTATTTTGACATTGTTTTATCAGTAATTTACTTCAAGTCAGTTCCTCAAGAGCAGGGGTGCCCAAACTTTTTCACTTTGAGGGCCAAAACTGATACTTAATGGTGGACCGCGGGCCGAAAAGGGAACACCTATTGTATTGTATTGTTAAGATGCAAAATCTTAAGGATCTCCAGGATCCCAAGTTCCCTTAATTGACTGACTTCCTGTCACTCTGCCTGCCATCACAGAACAGAAATGAAAATAAAACAGAATAAACAGCTTTACTTTTTAACATTTATTTTTTTATTTTTTCGCTAGATAAATCTGGCGGGCCATATTGAACTTTATGGCGTCCAGCTTGGTCCCCACTTTCGGAAGCCCTGCTCAAGAGTATTTCTTGTGCCACTGCAGACTGACGAACCAAAACGACACGACAGCTTGTGAGAGCTGAGAGCTGTCCTCACCAGAAAAATGACAACGCTGGTCATTTGTTCAAATGACCAAAATCAATGTTGGTTTCTTTTAACCATTCTGACAATATTTCCCCAACATTAAACAAATAGTTTTAGTTGCCTAGACATAACCAGACAATAATCATTTTGGTAGCACATTTAAAAATGCTTATATAACTGATTGTTTTGCCACATTCATATGGGTCGCGAAACTAACAACCTGTTTTTTGATTTTGGAATGAAGAGCTGCACAAAGATGATTCTCAGTGGGATTGACAATACTACCAAGCTTATCACATTTCATGGCATTTGATGTTAATGTGGAGAAAATATTGTCAAGTACGGCTAAATAAAGTAAATGCAAAATAAAGAGTTGGAGGCTACTTTAAAATAATTGTATTGATGCAGAAAAAATAAATACAATAAGCTTAATTTCTGCTAAATGTTGTTACCTCCCTTTGGAAAAAAGCGTCATTAACTTCTTGTTCCCTTTCAAAAGCTTCACTCGATGCTGCATGCAGTATGCATATGGGAACGTCTTTGCGTGACCGGCTGTGAAAAG
>CM022487.1:24993242-25025125 GCA_011952105.1 Coreoperca whiteheadi | reverse complement strand
TTTTCTCTGGGCTTTCATGTCATTATTTGATCCAAAATGAAATATAGAAATTCAATAAAATCAGGATGCCCGGTGTTCAGCTTCCTATTGATGCTACATGTTCATCTTACACAATGAGTCTTTAGTATTTCTGTAAAAATGTTGTAACTTCAGGGTCCGTCCCAGACAGGGAAGCCTCAGCGTGAGCTTTGCCTCTGAACATGCCTCTGCTTGCTTACATAATGTTTAGTCATCAATGTAAATCAGAGCATGGCTCAGAGTGGAAACGCAAACTGCCATCTGGTCACTGGCTGGAAAAATCGGAATGGATTCATCAGGGCATCCACAGCGTGAGGTAGAAACAAGGACAGCAAGCCTGTAACATGTTTCAGAATTGTCTTTCTGAATTTCAGGTGATGAAGAAGTTAGTTAGTTAAGAAGACATCCGAAGCCTGGATTAGGGTTAATTAGCAATTCAATTTTATCATTCAAAATCTTTCAATTGAATTATAACGCGATGGTTTGATCACATATGTGATTGCTGATACACAAGCCGTTGGTCAAAATATATGGGACAAAATGTAGGTCAACATGTCAGAAAAGGGATTTTGAAGCTTTATGGCAAGACAGAGGGCTCAGGCAGAAGCCACAGGCAAACCTCTCAAACAAAACACGTTGTATTTGCACTTTTATATTGTGGCTCTGTTTCCGCTTTATGTGTAAAATTCGTTGTCATTGGATTGTCGGTGCTCACACTTTCATTTTTCCAGAGCACTTTAAGGACTTCTCCATGTCCATGTTGGCTTATAAACTGAGGCTCAAAGGTCATTGCAAACAGCAGTGGAGAAAACACTGAGTGAAGACCATGTGATACGATCGAAAGCTCCGGCACAGCTGCAAAACGGACCTTGCTGTTAGAATGATGTTTCCAAGGTCAAGAATGAACTTTGAACCTCATGTTTAACTGTCCTTATTTTTGACTTGAAACATTAAACAATGATACATCCATCGTTGCAACATAAGTGCTAAGTTTTTATTTATATCTGGTATTATGGTATGTCATATAATCATTTAATGTGTTGGATGGGCCATTTCAAAGGAATATTACAAGCACGAATCAATCAAGTATTTGACGACAGACGATCGACCAGTGTGAATTAGTAATAATTTGTGATATCAGTTATTCTGAGAAAAATGTACTATAGTCACAGAAAATGGCATTTTCCTATTCATCTCCCTATTTTTCAAATTCATATGAAAGGAATAAATACAAAAAAAATAAATAAGTGCATAAATGAATAACCGATATATGAATAAATAACCTACCATTTCTGCCGAATACAGTCTTGAGGACTCGAGGACAGGGGATGGTGATGGTCTCTCCAATCTCAGCTCGGTCCCAGCACGCTATGTTGTCCCATAATCCTTTGCACAGGGACTCTGTCAAAACCAAAGGTGGCTTCATGGGTACATTTTCACATGAATCAAAGAGACTGTCCTCTCCAGAAAAACAACAGCATTAGTCAAGCGCATAATGGACGCGGGCGATGGCGTCTCATGCCAAATATATGTTTCTTTACAAAGTGCATTACATTTTCCGGATGTTAGTGGAGGTACTTCAGGCAAGGCATGTTACACAAGCCCGTTTCTATCGCAGCGCCACAGATGCAGGTTAAATATAAACCGGTGTGTTACTGCTTTTGATGAACACATCTGCTCTGGTGTTTGTCAGTGTCACTGCTGATGCGGATGTGATAGAATACTTCTCTCATTTCCTTTTTGCAGTACAGCCTAATGGTCACCATTTGCTGGCAGTTTAACATAATTTATTATCACACTGACAGTTGATGGAAGATATTTAATACATATTGAATAATGCTATTCACATCTGTTCATATCCAAACAAATGTATTTGGATTCATTTACATCCCTATGAGAGTCATTATCTCAAGAGAGAACTGGAAAAAACTGCAGCATGAAATATCTGGAAGCACAAACAGCTTATTTACAACAATTACATATAGCACATTCAAATAGGACCGGGAAGGAGGTATCTCCTATTGATTATACTTCGTTTGACGCATTGTGGATTTGGGGTTCCTGAACACTGTCTTTCCTAAATTGACATACAAAGACATACATATGTAGAAGATTTAGACACCATCAGAACCGAGCACGGAGGGGAGAAGTGGCCCTGATTGAATACAAAACTCCTACCCGCCCTCCAGAAACAAAACTAACAAACTACCTCCTAAAATAGCTCTCCCAGCTCTTCAGCATGAGCCTTAATGTGTGCAAAAGTGCTGATGGCAAACTGAACAGTCAACAAGGCTTTTTAGAGACAGATGAACGGAGACAGTTTGCTTGGTAAAATGAAGCCCTCGTCTGCAACATCCCTGTTAAAGAAACACAGCCAGCCAGCTACTGGGGCATCAGACCGTTAAGGAAAAAAGAAACTGCTATAAAAAGAAACCTATTAGTGTCAAGTAAAAAAAAAAAAATTTTTTAAAATAGCCAGAGGACATGAGAAGCGCAATTTCTTCTTCTTTTCTTTTTTTTTTTTTTTCCTGCTTCCATTTTGGCTCCTATAGTGTTTGAAATGTATTCTAAAAGTACAGACTGCATGTAAACGATCTCACATCTCAAATTTGAGGTGTTTCGCTGACGGCGTCATTATCCGGAGCGACTTGTAAAGCCGAAGGATTGTCGCTTTATTCAGGATACGCGACTGCGTTGCAGAGACAAAACTTGCGACTTTGAGGCGCGAGAGGCAGAAGCCTTGGCACCAGCAGAACTAAACACCCGCATGTCGTCTCGTGCTCTCAGTTCTGTTTTTGCAAAACATCTTCATGCCACAGTTAGGAAACGAAAAAAGAAGTTTGGCTCATTACATCACGCCCACCGCTCTAACGCTCCGCTTGGTGCCAGACGTTGGCGCCAGGTCTAGTGAAGCCTATGGGAGATGCACGGAGAAGCACACCTAAACGCAACATATCTTCGTCATATGACCTTTGGTGAAGCTATCCCCGCACCAAATTAATAAAACACACTTCAGAGAAACCTACTGTTGCAGTTAACCCCGACACCTACATTACTACACTGATTTTTCCAAATCCGCGCACTAGTTTGTCTGCTGTTAGTCTCCGAATAGTATCCTTCTTTTTTCCTTTCCTTGTCCGCAGTGAAACGGAAAAAAAGCATGAAAACGGGTAAATCTTGTCTTCCTCCAAACAAGAAGACTGCATCACAGCCTAACGTCAGATGGTGGGGCAGACGTCAAACCCCATCAAGCCTATTTTTAAAACAAATGCATCGCGTTTTGCGCGGGTTTTCACTCACTTTATTTATGTGAGAGTCACGACACGTCTTCGCCTGTTATTTTCAGAACAAGCTGGGCGGTACGTGCTCTTGGACAGTTCTTGTGAAAAAGTTGAGCTTTTTTCCCGCATGCATGTATGTAGTCCAAAGGTTCGCAATACACAACAAACACTGTGAATGAACGGACAGAGGTGGGTGTCAGTGTTCCAGGATTATAAGAACCATGTTGATGGTACATTCCGAGCCGTAGTAATGTCCAAAAATGTTTTGATATTACAAACAACACATTCAAGGATTTTCTTTTTTCCCACTTCTATTTGGGACTAACATGTTGTGGCTTTTGGAACTGCAGTTCCCAACGTGCTTTGAGTGCTAGTGTTGGGCTACATCATATAATATCTCGAGATCATTATTTCTTTCCCTCCTTCCCTTTATCCTTCTTTCTTGTTCCTCCCATCTTACTTACTTTCCGCTTCTTTCCTTTCCTTCTACCTTTCATTGTATTTCATGTATCTCATGCATTCTGCCCTTCCTTCTGTCCTTCTCCCTCTTTCGTTCCCTCTTTTATTTCCTTCTTGTCTTTCTTTCTCTTTTGACGTTACTTTCCTGGTATCTTATCTTATATTCATCCCTTTGCCTGTTCTCCTTTCATTTTCTCTTCCCTTCCTCTCCTTTTTCCTTTCTTCTTTTCTACTTTGCCTCCCATAGACACGGGAAGTAGGGGTGCTGAGGGGCCCGCAGCACCCCCTAAAACGTCGGCATTATAAAATCCATAAACTGATTTTTTTAAAAAGCACGATGCAGCCTCGCAGCAGAGAGAGAGAGAGAGAGAGAGAGAGAGAGAGCGCTCATGTGGACGAGCAGAGAGAGCTTGTGAACATGGACAGAAGCGTCGCCTAATGCTACTCTACAGTTCTGTGGTTTATCACCCTGTATTGACTCTTAAATTATGTCCTGCAGCGCGAGCTTTCCAGCTGATTTCTTTATTGCGTGTTGTATTGATGTACGAGTGTTTCCTTTACTGATTTACTTAAATGATCAAAGAGGCAGCTGTCAGTCATTTTAAACGTTTCAAGTGCGCGCAGTACTGTCACAGCAGCTACTGTATTTAAGCAGCAAAATGAACAGGACTGAGGAAACTCCCCAGAGGAAACAGAATTAAACTTGTAGCTTCTCTGAAACAAGTTTTTTTAGACATCTGTGATGGAGCTCAGGGTTCATCTGCTTTACTCCGAACAGTTTCGCTGTGTGAACCTGGACTGTGTGCGTGCGTGTGTGTGGAGAACACAGAACATTAATTAACATTAGATCCTGACCGATCGCGGCGGCGTGTCGGGAGATTTAAATAATCACTACAAGTGCGTAAATAGGCACAGCCGCTCTCTTAACGGGTAGACGACTCACCATATTTCACGGAAACCCGGAACCCCCCTGCTATTTTCATGACCCGGGCCACCCATCCACTTGTGTAACTGAGATCCACGCATCACTAGTCTTTTTTCACACCAACTTTCCTTCTTCAGTGAACGTCAGAAATGTAACCGGTGTAGGACACAGGATCATTTGTTCCGTCTGCTGTCTACGTGAAGTTGCTCTGACCTTTGACCTCCTTGCAATTGGTTTCCTGTCTCATTTCTAACGTAGGAACTGAAGCTCATTATTGTCTCGACCCCACTGTAAATGACAGGGAACAGTGAAAATGCTGAATTCAGTCCATCAGCCCACTGAGGGTTTTTTTTCCCTAGAGGACTAGATGGGGAGGAAAAGCAAGAGGAAGTGCCGTTCTGAGAGGAGGAAAAGAACATGAGGGGAAAAACCAAAGAAAAGGAGAACGGAAGATGTGCTAAGAGACAGGAAGATGAAGAGAGGAAAAGAAGAAAAGGGTCTGAAAAGGAAGAGTGAAAGTGCAGAGGTAAAGAAAGAGGGAAACAGTGAAAGAGAGGAAATAACTAGAGACACTGAGAGGGCAAGAGAGTGGCAGAGGGGAAAGAGACGGAACAGATGTGTTTGGGGTAAAAATGGCTCCAACACAGATACAAAATCATCAGTGCATGAAGAAAACGCCATCTACCCGCTAAGTGATCCATCCTTTCTCTGAGCGCTTTCACGGAAACACTGAGAAACACATCAGAAGCAGGGCCGCCGCCTTTAAGCAAGACGCACAAAATGCACGACAGCACGCATCTGGAGGGAAATCGTCTTTCTCTGGTTTATGGTCTTTTTATTCTTTATTCACCGTAAAGTGAAGGCTGACTGAGCACTGTGCCCTTTTTCAGCGTAGCCCTACTTCAATTTCATGCAGTTAGTTAAACAAACTGACTTATTCTATATGCACTGTGTGAGCGTATTCCATTAACATTCTTAAACCGCAGGCAGACTCCATTTTCTGTTCAACGTCCCAAATTTAATTTATCATATATTGGACTTTAAGCCCCAGCACCTGTGGCAATTGAGGCTTCCAACGAACACAACCGGCTGCGTGAGATTGTGAACCTGCTGCACCTTAACCTTCCTGGCGGGTGAAGACGAGCAGCGGGTCACTTCAAGCGTCACGCAGGTTGCATTATTAGACATGCAGGCGGCGGGGCACTAGGGACGGCAATGTTGGTGGGTCAGTCCATCGCTTTAGTTCAAAGTGAAATACTTCAACTATTGGATGGATCGCCATGGAATTTTGTACAGAAATTCATGCTCCCCAGAGGATGAATCCTACAGACTTTGGAGATTTTCAGGAGCGCCACCATGTGGGTTACAGTTTTTACTGTCGTGGACAGTCCATCCACTAGTTGTGTCACATGTGCTGACCATATGTCATACTAACTCTTTAAATGACCCCCTCTAAACTGGTCATGAACACTATTAGCGAGCTAGTTTTCTTACTTTGTTTAGCTCGACCGTCACACTGGAGACCTTTGCATTGATAGAACTTGGCCTGATATGTAAAAAATAGTATGTCAACACAACTTTGGACACTATTGGTCTGTGTCTTGATTACTTCATTTGTCGACTTGAGTCCTGACTTGAATTTACCGCAAACCACCTGAAACAGCTTTGGTAAATTTGAACCATGAATAAATAAACCTGAGCCCTGTGTGCTGCTGAATGTGTAGACCAAGGCATTGACACTGTGAGGTTGGGGGTTTGATTCCCACTGGGAAGAGCGCATTAAGTGTAAACTGTTTTGAATCAAAATGATCACTGGGCCTGCAGCATCAGAGGTCCTGAGAGCCTCGTTGCTCGACCAATTGAATGAAGCAACTCTAAAAAAAACTGCTCTCCCCAGCAGTTTTTTCACACCAGAGAATTTGAGCCACGTTATTATTTTGCTCTACTTCGTGTCATTGAGCTTTAATTAACACAGCAGGGGGACTCAGCGTCCAGAGCTCAACGTCCCTGGAGAGGAAAGTCAGGCTCGTTAACACTGCAGGAACACTCGGACAAATACTATTGTGCTTTTAGGCTGCAGTCTCGAGTCTGTCGCAGATAAAAAAGAATAGAATTGATTTGTTTTGCACGGGCCTTCAGAGATAAAACCACCAATTTTGTATTAAAGATGTAGAGACTTGGAGTGTATACATGGAATTATTACATTTGCATTTTTGTACCTAGACGTGCAGAATAAACTTTCTCCGTTCAAACTCAAACTAACTGGATCGTATGTTAAATCTGGGGTAGGCAACTTTGGAAAAAATCCCAGCCCCTCCTTTCAGGTCTCCCTCCAAAGCCTCTCCCCCAAAACACATGAACGCGCACTGCCATGCTGCTGCTGCTGGAGGACGAGTCCACGAGAGAGTACAGGCTCCGGTCGAGGGCGAAGCAGAGGTCGTGCGGGAGGGAGCCAACCAGCAGGGTCTGAGGAAGTGGAGGCAGAGGAAGTGAAGGTCGGAGTGCGACAGGCCAAGAGCAGATATTCTCGGACAAGATGACATACGTCGAGGATCTGCGAGTTCAAAGGATCGCAGATGAGCAGGCATCTTATAGTAGCGCATTACTTATTGATATTTTTCTGACATCCAAACCACCAATGACTAAGACTCTTTGTCTTAGTGTATGGATTTGATGGTCAGTGGCTTTTCTGTGTATGTATCGTGGACACACAAGTCCTCTTAGAGGACAAGAAAGCTCTGTTCGATAAAAACATCTAGCCATGTTGATGATCTAGTGCTTTACAGGCCAGAATTCGAGGGAATGAGCTCGGAATAATCGCCTCAAGTGCTGGAGCTCTGCCTGACATGTGACCCAAAACCTGATCTTTGACATTCTCCACTTGACATCAGCAGATGCTCCTCCTCCTGATAATGGTCAACCCACTCGGTGTGTCTGCCAGAAATGCAGAGAAATGCCCACAAATGTGGAAAGAAAGTGCTGTGGGCAACATCACGACTCCGGTGTTTCCATGTTGGCCCCTTATGAGACCCTTTGCAGAAGGGCGTCCCGCGCCTTGCCAGATGGATCTGGAATGATATCCGGGCAGTGGCTGATCTTCCAGATACAGGGAAGAGTAACAGACAGTTACTATGCAGCAACATTGAGCACTGGGGCAGGGTCACGGAGTTGCACATGCACACTACACATGTTTCATCCCTAGTAGGGTGCAAGCTGTAGGCTAATAGTACTGTGTCAGGCAGTAATTTACATTGATTTATTTCTTGTTCTGCAGAATGTGCACAGTTTGGTTTCTGGCTGTCTGGACTCTGCTGTGTTTATTATTCTGCTGGATTTGGCTTCTCCATCGCATCACGGGTGACGAGAACAAGAGCAACAACACATTTCATGATGTGCATTGCCAAATCAGACTTTCAGCAATTCGATCATCATTGACCATCATATTTTTTGCATTACTGACTAAATACTACTATGACGTGAGTTGCAGACGCTCCTGCAAACATGCCACAGTATCCTGGTTTCTACTGCTAGTGTATCCAGGTTTATGTGCAAAACATACTCCAAAGAACCTGATCACAACCAGGTTACTCTCACGCATGGAAACGCACTGGTGAGGTCATGTAAATATACGGCATTTTAATACTAAAAATATTGGCCATGGCTCATGAAAACAACAACCAAACCATCAAAATACTAAAGATTGTGGCAAAAAAAAAAGGCACTCAATAAACCCAAATGGGTCAAGCAGTATTTTAGAATCTTAAAAATATTTATGGTGCGGTTAAATCCTATAGAACTTTATATGAACATTATTTTGAAATTTCCTGAAACATTTTAAATATTAGAAGTCGTCTGGTGCTTGGAAAAGGAATGTTTTCTGCTCCGAACTCTCCTGAACGGGTGTGTTACATTAGGTGAGTGCTGCAGTGTAAAGTAGCTTTACTGCCTCCCTGTGCAGCGCTATATCACCCCCCCTCCATCTGACACACCGAGTAAAGTTCCACTTTGCAGCATTAAAATACCGGACCAAACAATATTCATGGCTAGGCTCAAAATATTCAGGGTTGGGGGCCACACTTTATCTGGAGAAGCTGCACAGAAATACTGGAAATAATCTTTTATCATGTGCAAAGGGCAGTGTTTTTGTGTGCTCGGAGTTAATATGCTGTGTCAGGTTATATTTATGCAACCTAATGCCAACACACCATATTTACTGTTTTCAAATAAGTCAAATCAATTATTCAGGAGTTTAGCCCTGGTCCAGAGTTTAAAGCAACAGTATGCAACTATTTCAACTCATTTTGATGGTACACTGACTTGTAATTGGGAGAATGGCGCCTCTTTCATTCCCACCACGCGACCCGAAAATCTGTTCTTGCACTCGGTACGTTTGGTTGATCGGGAACGATCTCCTGCGAGCGGTGCGTAATGCTTCACTGCACTACGTCACACAACAACAACTATGGGTCTTCAGCTAGCTCATTATTCTCAGAGCGTGTACAGCCGGCCATGAGGAGGTTTAGGACAGTGGTGTAAAAGTGAATTGCACTCTGAAACTGTAGGGGCTCCAAGTGGCAAAAAATAACCAATTCGTGTCTAAATTTGCTCAGGTAGAAAAATAATCTCATACTTTAACATGAGATATAATCTCTTTATTCAACTCGAGAGGTTAAATCATGTGCGCCTCATATCCAGATTGAGTCCAGGCATGATTTTGTTGCGATACATTCCCAGCTGCATGATAAAGGTTCTCAGTGTCCTGCCAGTATCTAGTCAATAAGACAAAGTAACCTGAACTGGAATCTGCTGGTTTTTCATTTGTGCTGAAAAAACAGGCTAAACTGCTGGACAGAATCCAGAAATGGGATTAAACTGCAATGTGAAAGCCGATCTCGTCCTCACATGGCAGAGCTATGAATGCATGTGTGCATGTATGAAAATTCATTCATTCATACATACATACATGCATTTTGACATCAGCTCTCAGTCTGCAGGCTCCACGTTTTCCGTTTTAAGATCCAGTTCAGCTCCATTAAGTTTTACAAGTTCTTTCTTTCGTTGCTAGAAGTGTAGTTTTTAACTGTAGTTTTAGTGAGTGATTGTGACCTTTATGGCTGCCGGCGGCCTCCTCCTCCTCCCTCAGCCTCCTCAGACACTCCGCCTGGTCTCGCTCCACCTCCAAGAGGAAGTTACAGGTTGGATGTCGTCCGTCAACCTGCAGAGGAAGAGGTAAAAGAATCCAGTTTATATGTTAAATCTGCACAAGCCCAGGTTTCATTCCGTATCAACCTTAAATATCGAGACAGTATTCCAGAGGTGGCTAGCTGCTTTCAGAAGGAGCCTGAACACAAAGAGAAGAGAATTATTGCCAACGTGGATTTGACCAAATACGTCCATTTCAGTCAGCAAATGAACTCAGAAATTTCTGTCACACAGGTGAGAGATAAAAAAAGCCACAGATTCAATCTATTTCATTATGTGTTTATTATTAATAATATTAACGTGCTATACTGACCAGCTAAGTGTCCGGATGAAATACCCAAAATTCTTGCAAAACTCAACTGTCTTTTCCTGCTAAAACACCTGCAATTACGCCTGGAGCTGATATGCAAGTTGAAAGATTTTGCCCCCCCCCCCCCCCCACTTCAAGAAGGGAATGAGGTGGAGCAAACTCACCATACATACATGCAAGATGGCTGCAATTGACAGAATTTCCTTCCCTTTACAGCAAAGCTGAATAAGAAAAAGATTACACATTGTGTGCATTATTTTATTTGTTCCTTAATTTGTTTGTCCATATTGTGTCATTGTATTGTTCTTAAATGTAACCGGTGGAGGGAAGTATTTCAAGCTGATGCACAGGGGGAAGTCAAGGTTATGATTGACAGACGAATACACAGTCAAGATAAGCTGCTTAATCCAACCAGCCTGCGTTCCCTTTCTCTCTTTAGCCGTGTGTGTGTGTGTGTGTGTGTGTGTGTGTGTGTGTGTGTGTGTGTGTGTTCAAAACCAGGAGAAGCAGATGAATTAATTGTGTGTTTATATAAATCCTGCAAACGCTGAGACCCTGCCAAACAACACTGGACAAACCACAAACCAACCTCAACATTTTATATTAACATCGGCATTATACTGTATGTGCGTGCGTGTGCGTGTGTGTGTGTGTGTGTGTGTGTGAGTTTGCAAGTTGAAGCCGTAGCCACGATCACACAATGTAATCTATATGTGGAGTGTGTGTATCCATCTGCGGGAATCTGTTAAAGAAAAATAAGCCTGTGGTGTGAGTTCGGCGGACTCGTATAAACACCGCTGTCCGGTTACATCAGTGTCGTTGGTACACGAGGAATATTCTAATGTCACTGGCACAGAGACTAGCAACAACATAGAAACACCAGTGTGGTTTTAGTTATTTTCAGCAGGATTATTACTTATAAAAGTCTGAATCATCTGATTGAATAGAAGTTTCTGCATTCCCTGCAGCAAGTTTTCAAAAATCTAGATTTAAAAAAAAAAAAGAAATCCATGAATAACAGCTTGCAGCACATTACAGCGAGAAACTCTAACAAATTACATTTAAAAAGGACAGCTTAACTTTTTATAAGCCAAGTTATAAGTTCATATGTCTTCAACTACACTAAAGACAACCCCAACCCCAGTAGAACCCAGCTTATTTTCTTTTTGCAGCTTCACTAATCAATAGTTTTTATATTAACAATGGATCAAATGTCCTGTAAAAGGAGTCCGCCATGGTGACAATACCACAGAGACCCCTACAGTTCACCCCAGCGCCATGGAGCGCTTAAGCATCTGTCAGCTCATCGTTTTGGTTTTACGGCCTCATCAGCCTCATTTACAACAGCAGCACGCCGCATTTTCCATCAAACAACACATCAAGAAGCGATGTTAGATATCTTGTTCCACTGTCTGCAAGTGGCCAAAAAAATAGAGATATATTATTGCAATTATGATGCATTAACAAACCCATGTTCGATAAGGATCCTTTAAATTATTATATTATATTATATTGCTATATTTAAGTTATTAAAGAATCGTGAGCAAGTCGTGCGCTCTCTGATGGACAAACTACAAAAGCAACACTGTTTCTAAATGTTTTCAAACATATCTTTGGCATTTCTGTCTTTCAATTTCTAACTTATCGGGCAACATATACACGCCGATAAAATGTCTGTGATGAGCTAAGATCGTTCGTTATTATAGGCCACACCAATATGTCAGTCATATAAGTCTTTTTTGCAAATTCAACTAAGAGGACTTGCAGCTTTAATCAAACTATCAGCAGCTTATTTAGTCACTCAAATCGTGGATCCCCCTCAGTGTAAAGAATGTGGTCCTACTATTTTTCTCACTTTGTGCTAATTCACTCTGCTATCTTGCCAACAATTGGATCAACAGCATTTGAAATAGCTCCCAGTGGACGGATTCCTCTGCTGCCCATCACTCACCCCGAATCCTACCATGGCATGAGGCGAGGCTGGCTGTCACCAAGACAACACACAAATTCAAACGTGTACACACACATGCACGACCATGAGCCAGAAGTGGCAGCCGAACTGCCTTTTGGTGCATCAAAACACCAAAACAATTTATCCTAAATGTGAATAACAGATTAGGATTCAGCTTCGGCAAGAACCTGCTCGCACCGCCTCAACAGTCACCTGCAATATGAGTAAAAAGCCAACACTTGTCTTTACTGCAATGGTCTGGAGGGAGATAAAGGCACACACACACACACACCACCTTCTCTTAACCTCAGGCTACCAGCACCAACCAGTGACGACTAGTTTGGTGATTTGCTGGTCAAAAAGCCTCAAGACATTCAGGTAAAAAATAAACTAAACTTATGTGAAAAGTGAAACTTTTTTGGTCGTCTAGGTTACATCAAACTGTTGTTTAAAAGCATTTGTGTGACTACATTTCAATGTGAAGCTGGTCGTTAACTACATGTTGAAATGTGCTAAATGAAATGCTGTTGAAACAATGGTTATATGTAACCAAGACGTCTGAAAAAAACGTCACCTTTCATGAAATATCACCCTGTCTGTGACCTGTAAATGGCTAAATCCGTGTTGTGCTGTAATGCTGATTGCAAATTCACTTCCTAAAATGAAGCAAACAGGTTTGTGGAAATACAGAAGGCTCACAATGAACAAACACAGTTCATAGAACAGTCGGTTTACCCAAATCACACACAGAAAAATTGCTGTTTCCAGAGACATGCACCCCCAACACCTTCGCAACGTCAGAATTAAAATGGTGGAGGGGGGCGGGGGGGGTGGGGGGTTTGTATCTTTCAATTTTTGCAATTTCCCAAAAACCGATGTACATTTATGTACATTTACTCAAGTACTTTAATTGAGTATTTCCATTTTGTGCTTTATTCTTCTACTCCACTACATCTTAGAGGCAAATATTATACCATCATACCATTTGTCTGACAGCTTTACTTACTACTTACTTTTCAGAAAAGAATTTTCTTCACACCCTTGCTTGCCAGTGAAATGTCTCTCTAAATTTTAGGATTTTTTTATTGACTTTAATCAACCCATAAAGTGTTTCTCAATGTGTTGAGAAAATTCCCCTAATTTCTTAAGCTGAATTAACTATTTAAACCTCCCCTTGGATCAGCTGGAACTTGCATCGTCACAAATGTGAAAACAGGGCGGCTTTTCTGAGCTCATGAAAAGCTGACTTTTTAGAGCGACGCTACAACCATATGATCTTATACAATATGATGCATTTCTGTAGATTAAACCACCCAACAGTATATAAAGTAGTTGTATAATGAGCTCAACCTGAAACATCTACAGCCGTAAAATGCAACAGATGCAGCAGAAGTATTAATCCAGAAACATAATTTATGATATGTCGTACTGGAAAACCGGAGTCAAATTCCTTGCATGTGTACACATACCTGGCCAATAAAGCTGGTTCTGATTCTAATAGTAAAACACCATTTAACTGCACAGTGAGGCTTTGAATGCAGGACTTTTACTTGTAGCGGAGTATTTTCACAGTGGGGTATTAGCACTTTTACTTAAGTTAAGGATCTGAATACTTCTTCCACCACCGCCCACATGTGCACCTCATTGCATCAAAAAGACAGAGTGACACAGAGTGAGGAGGAGGCTACAACGCCAGGCTTTTAAAGGCAAACTCCTTTGTTGAAAACATTATGTAATAACCAGCAAATGAGACTAATTTATCAAAGAAAACACGACGCGACGGCATTTGGCTGTTTAACATCTGTCCACCACAGAGATGTCTGCTGCGCTGCTGAGGTGTGTTTAGTCTGCTCGTCGTGGCCCGCATTTATTAGGTGCGTTAGAACATCGACAAGTTCGTATGTCTTTGTGTGGAGCGAGGTGCAGCTCTGTCCGAGAGGAAGAACACGGAAGATAAATGTCAAGGATGACTGCTCTGTTCAGTCACCTTTATTGTCCTTTATGGTCCAGATGCCTTCGTCAGAGCACGTTACGCCGATTAAGATGGAAGGGGCTGAAGTTCCTGTCCTGAACCTTCTTGCCATTCGCATTTCTTTGTTCTCATCTGTGGACGAAGGAGTGAAGTATGACATCAGCCGACACTGAGGTGCTCATTGTTGTGGACTTTCTGCACGGCACTTCCCAAAGGGCACCTGTCAGTCAAACGGTACAGGCAGTGCTGGAATGACTGAGACTTCTGAATTGGGTAGGTCTGCGTTATAACGGTGGCTCTTTCCGCTCGCACCAACTGTTCCGTTCATCTGTTGACGTCCAGACAAAACCAGAAACTGTGAAATGCAAGAGGTTTTTTTTTTTTTTTTTTTTGTTCAGCTCATGGAAAAACCTTAACAAACATACAGCAGGATGAATCACTGGTGTATTACAGCAGCCAGTAAAACTGACATTTATTTACATGTGAATGTGGAGGAAAATTTATTTTACAGCTGGATGGAAACACAGGTTGGGTCCCTCTTGGTCTGAGTTTCTCTCTCTCTCTCTCTCACACACACACACACACACACACACACACACACACGTGAATCAGTCTGTGATCAGGCTGATCAAATATTAACAAATAACGCTTACCACATTGACCTTTTTATTTTGGTGTTTCAGCATGCTAACATTTGCTAATTAGCACTAAACACAAAGCACAGCGGATGCTCATGGGAATGTGATTAGTTTTGCAGGTATTTGATCAAAAACCCAAAGTGTTGGACAAATTCAAATGTTGACCTGCTGGTGGCGCAAGAGGAAAGGTTAAAGGGCTCACCAAAGTTATTACGGTTCAGCCTGTGGGGAACATGAATCACTGAGAACCAAAAGGGGTCAACCTGCTGGTTGCGTGACATGAAAAAGTCGGGGGATTAATAAAGTCAATAGGGCATGTCCTCTGGGAACTTTGAATGTCTGTACCAAATTTCATGGCGATCCATCCAACAGTTGCATGGTTGCGCTACATGAAAAGTCAGCGTGACTCATCCTCTGGAGACCATGAATGTCTGTGCAACATTTCATGGCAATCTCTCAAATATCTGTTGAAATATTTCAGTTTGGACCAAAGTAATGGACCAACCAACAGAGTGACATTGCCGTCCCTGTAAACATGCTGCTGGCGTGGCTAAAAGTATTCGGACATACACCCCTCGTGTTACAGTAGGCGTGTGCGCCAATACAAGACCGCCACAGAGCCGGCTGCAGTGCGGTGGATCCTCCAACATGTCCTCGGCTCTGTGCAGTCCGTGATAATGACACGCCCAGTGACTTATTCAGCACGCTACCACAGACTGTGAAACTGTGAGGTAATGTCTCATAGACAGACAGACAGACCGACAGATAGACTCATTTGTTAGCTCTTAATTTACTACAGAGGACAAATAAATTCATTCTATTGAAGAGCATCAAGAACGATAGTTTTGTACAGCTTAAATGTCTTTGTAAAGTCTGTGTGCTGTGTTACCATAAACGTTCTGTATAGATAAATAATGGAACAACTAAATAATAGCAGGAGCATATTCATTAAAAGTCTCCCTTGAGTCCATGTCTGAGCTTTAGAAATGCTACTAAATTGGTCTTTTCTGCTTCTTTTCTCGTGTGTTCTCCTTCTGCGGCTTCATTCAGCGGCGACGCGCACCGGTGGCTGCTGGCCCGCCATCAAATGAGCTTTGGGAAATGATTGTGTTGCCTTGAGTTTACTGTTTACAGGACTGGATATTACGGCAGAGGCTGACCGAGGAACCAGGCAATAGGCCTGCCAAGCCTCCGTGGTCACATCCAGCACATACACGTAAAAGTGTAAGCCCCTGCAGTCCAGGCAAAAGCCAATAACGTAAGAACAAGTTCAAGAAGCAGCGGCAGACGCTCACCAGATACCTGCCGCATTCCAGCGATGTTTGAAAAGCTGGAAATCCCAACTTCCTACTTGTAAAACTACAACACATTCATCTCGCTGATACCAGATGTGTACACCCGAAGCACATGCCTTGTCAAATCTCCTGTCATTTCCGGTTGTTAGTATGAAACTGTAAAGTATGATGATTTCTTCTACACTAACTACAACAACAAAAATAAAGTACATACTTTAGCAGGGAAAGCACAGGCGGAATAAATAAAGTTAATGATTGCAACGCACCAATTACCGTCATTGGTTACACCTGCGATGTCTCCGAAAATGCTGTGACGAAGCTCCATTCACGTTTAGTTTCACTGCACATTATTTCCCCCTGAGTCAGAGTGTCTAAATCCTGTCTAGACCTTCCTGCAACAGAATCACACTGACATCCGCTCCGTATGGATATCATAGAAAATCCTACTGGACACCATACAGAACATTATAGGAAACAATCATTTCTTCTTAGCACAGGGCCATTCAGCTGTAAACCATATCTAAACCGCCTCACTAAGGTGCACTGTAAGTCGTTTAATGAAGCAAGACATGGGCAAAAATAGAATAAAAATACATTTTGGATCATAAAACTCTGTCAGGCCAGCCATACTGATACTGATAACTCCTGCACCTTAATAGGGGAGATGACAGAGACTGTCTGGGAAGTCGAGGAGTCCGTTGATCAGGAACCTGGACATCATACAGGTGTATTAATAACCAGTTTATGTTCCACATCATACCCTGAATATAATTTAAACCGGGCTAAGAGAAAAAGGGAGTAGTGTGCATGTAAAAGTACTAAATTACAGATGGTGCCGATGACACCAGACACAGAAAAGACGTTGAGTGAAGTTGTGGAATAGTTTAACTGATAAAATTAAGCAGAGCTGTAATATAAGGAAGTTTAATAAAGACTTTCGTTTTTTGAGACCTATAAAGAGATGGAGGGTATGTGCTGCCCTGGATTATAGCTTAATGTGATACTTGGCAAAGTGTCAAGGAAGATGTTAAAATGTTTGTTAATTTAAAATGTTTTGGGTGTTTTTCTTGTGAAGCATTTGACACACCGTGAATAAGGGGTAGGGTTGGATACGTTTAAACTTCTGCCTACTCCCTTTTGGACATGTTTCATTGTATTTATTCTATTCATTTGGTTTCTTTTCTTTTTCTTTGTCTAAAATTATTATCCTATAATAGTTTTGTGTTTATGTGTGTGATCGAAAGTATATTGTTGTACGTTGACTGAAAATGGATAATGACCATGTTGCAAAATAAATGACCAAACCAAACCAAGTTCAGTAAGTTACACTTGAATGATAATATAAAAAATAAAAAATACTGTAACATTTTTATAATTGTCATAAGTAATTTTAGTGAAAAGATCATTCTTCTGTGTGGAGTGTATGAATTGTTGAGTCAATGTGGAAAAAAGGCCAACGAGAGAGGAGGAAATGAGGACAGGTTGATCACTTAACTGCGCTGCTGTGCTCTTTGGCAGGAAAACGTGTTTAAAACGGAACAGTGAATGTGGGGCAGACCACGAGGTCACCTGGAACAAAAAAAAACAAAAAAAACCCTTGAACGTAAACTCCACTGACTCACTGTGACATGGTTTTAAAAGGGAACATGTTAAAAAGGCCGGATCATTCTCTTCACATTGGGCTCCTCCTAAACGCGTTCGCTCTTTCTGCCACGTGAAAATGTCATCATCGGCGCCGGCTGCGACCGGTCTTTAGGCCGACGGGAGGCCAAAATCTTTACAGAGCCGTAACAAAGGCTGACGGAGTGACCGCAGCGAAGAGTGAAGTTCAAATAGCATTCACGACGCAGGGTCACATTTCGCACGTGTCCACTCAGCACAAGGTGTGCCGTCACGGCAACTATCGCTCCCAACACACATCTACTGCGTGAGATTGTTGTTTCGTCCCCGGTGTGAAATGGCCTTAACGGTTAACATTATGGTGACAAAACTACAAACCCTAGTATGTAGGCCTAGTATGTCCGTGCATTGTTTTGTTCTCTGGAACTAGCAGGAACTTAGACAAGTCGGTTGCCATTTTCTTGCTGGTAAAACATCGATGAAACAGGAATTAACGTCATGGTTATACTACGAACAACTTAAAAGTGCCGGTCTACCAGCGACTATGGATAAACATGACTTTAGATCAGCTTAGCCAAGGCAAACTTTACGTTTCATATTACAGAATAACATCGAAATGCAAGTGCTCGAGAAACATGAGCTTTTTTAATGTACTGTAAGTTTGTGTAGTCGAGCAGGTTTTGAAATCATGAACATGGCTCACCTGTTGCAAAGGATAGCCTTTTGGTAGCTGCTTTACGCACACGCCAAGTCGATCTCAGGTTTGAATCGAGAATGCGCATAGCTCAAAATCCAGTGGGTCCATCACATAAACTACACAACCTGATTTCTTGTTTGGTTCTGCATTTATTGAATTTTTGTTCCGCTTTACTAAAATATTCGCCACAGTGAGGGGGGGCCAGATGGGGGTCCAGGCCTAGTATTACAGGATCACTGCCAACCGCCATTGACTAGCTCATATTCTGGTTCACTTTATAATTTCACTTGGTTAAGGTCTGACACGGTAACTTAATTTCAACACGCACTGAAAGAAAAGTTTTATCTCGACTTCAGCATCTGCTATCTCACTTTTCTCACTGAGCAGTTTAGACTGGGCCTGTTCAAGGTCCAGTGCCTTGCTCCAGGGCGCTCTGCAGGGACAAGGAGGGAAGACTGCTGCTCACTCATTTCTCCAGCTGGTCCTTTGGATAACAAGCCTGCTTATTCTGACCTTCAGGCCACAGCTGCCCCAAAATCTAGGTCATTTAAATAAAACGAGACTCCGTAAGGATCCACAGAAATGACTGTTGAGCTCAGAGCCGGCCCAGAGGAACGGCTCGACCCCGGCTTTACCATCTGCTTCAGGGCCTCGCAGTCACTCGGCGAAGTCAGTGTAACGTCGGAGCAGAGCGGACTCGCCGAACCTCCCTTTACTGTAATAACACTGTAACTGGATAAACACAGGGTAGCAACCAATACGATGTTTTAAAGTCGAATTCTCAGGGATGCGTTCTGGGCATGTCCAACCGGGAGGAGGCCCCGGGGAAGACCGGGGACCCAGTGGAGGGACTGTGCCTCTCGGCTGGCCTGGGAACGCCTCGGTATTCCCCCGGAAGAGCTGGAGGAAGTGTCTGGGGGAGAGGGAAGTCTGGGCGTCCCTGCTCAGACTGCTGCCCCCGCGACCCGGCCCCGGATAAGAGGAAGAAGATGGATGGATGGATGAATTCTGATATTATTTAATATTCCTTAATCTAATAGCTGGTAAATTACATAAACAAACAATCTTCATATGAGTCCCTTAGATATTTTTTTTTTTATTAGAATTGTGATCAGGATATACTGAGTGGGACATTTTACAGTGTCATATAATAGTAAAAAAAAACTGGGTTTGGGACAATAAGCACTGTCAGTACCATTTAGGGCTGATGCTTTAATCCAGTGTGATTTACAGTACAAAGAGTCCATCAGTAGAATAAGCCTACATTTAAAACACATTATGAGAACTAAAAGACACCAACACCAAAGAGAGCTGTTAATATTTTTAGTGCCTCTATTACATCCTGCTGTGTCGTGTGCTCGCTGCGTATAATGGAAACAAGCGGCTCATCTTATTGTGTTAGTGTTCACGCTCACGGCACAAAAGCAAACTGTTGGTAAAAGAGCTGCACGTGAGGACTTACAGCACTGCGCTTAATCATAATGGGTTATGCCTCGCTGCTTTCTGTGGCCTAAATGCAACAAAGACAACAAACAGCTTTCTGAAATATGCTCCCTTTGAAAAGAAACGACCTCTACTCTCACTAAAATTTAAAATACATGCAGAATGGGCAGCTTTAAAGGTTTGCTGATTCTTTCAGTAGCTTTTAGATACTGATGTGAAAGCAGAGAGACTGTTGTATTATTCCAATACATCCATGGTAGATATACAGTAAACTATATCGACAGCCACATGATACATTACGTTTGTTGATTTATCCAGACTGACACTTTCGTCACTGTAGGTTTACTTTACCTCAGATTAAATTGCCTTTTTTTTTTTCATTTGCCAGGAACAAAACCCTTTGATCAACAAAAAACATGTTTTTAATGAACCTGAGATACCCAAGAAAGCTAATATGAATCCTCTGCCTGGCCAGATGTTAAAAAGCACCCATAAATAACTAGATAAATACAATTATATCTATCTAAAACCACTTGTGTCAGTGCATACCAGTTGGTGGTCAGAATCAGGAAAGTCATCCTGGCTGTGTAGAAAGGCCTTCATTTGTTTACCGTTGAAAACCCTTCTTATAACATTCTGTATATCAGCTTGGTTTAACTACTAGAAGGATGGATGGATGGACGTGCACTGAATTATTGATGTAAAAGATACTGTAAAGTGCATTCAGCCCTGCTGGTTGTCAGTTGCTCCTCTTATCTGCAGCTCCACGACAGCACGTTGCCCAAATTTTGATTTTCTGACTCCAGTAATACCCCTTTTCCACCAGAGTGAACCGGGTGCTGGTTCAGAGCCAGTGCTGGTGCCAGTTCGGAGTTGTTTCGAATGGCGAGCCTTCACCATCAACAATCGCGAACGTTGCGTTGCTATTGATGTTCGCCGTAGTTTGTACAGACGGAGTTTACAAGCGAGAGTAACGGTACGTACATAACATTTAGTTTTAACAATAACATGTCAGCTTTAGCCTCGGCATGTTGCTACCCTCCTAGCATCAACTCCGCTGATAAACGATCCCATTGCAGTTAAATAAAAATGTATTAAGCGTCGGTGTAAGAAGCATAAGTGAAAACTGTTCGTCTTGTCGGTCACGGTAACCCCGCCCCCAGCCGCTGACGTAAGCGGTTCTTACTTCTAGACCAGCAACGAGTTGGTGCTACTGAAGAACCACTTTTCCTGGCTCGAAACTGCTGCTGCTGCTTTGGTGGTGGAAAGACAAAGAACCGATTTGAAACTAGGCTCTGGCTCCGAACCAGCACCAGCTCCGCCTCGGTGGAAAAGGGGTATAAGAGACAAACTTCCAGCACCTTTGCGTGATGTCACACATCCATGTTTTTTTTCCTTCTTGTTTTTCCAGACATTATCTGAGTTTAAATCTGAAATAAACACTGATGACCTGGTAAAATTCCCACACCATGGCAGTGTTATTTACACATAACTAAATCACCCTGCCCACGTTGGATTTTGTTTTAACCAAATCCCCAGAGCAAACCTTAATGCTCCATGAATCAATATTTTATTTTACCAACATTCAATCAAATGACAATGTGTAATGTGAAAGGGGCTGCTCATAGTGACAAACCCAGACAACTATAGCGCTACAGGGCTTTTGAGCCTGTTTAAGCTAATTATTTTGGCATTTCTGAAGCTGTTTTCAGCTACCGAGCTCTGATAAACCCTCGATACAACACCTGCCCAGCACCAAACAGCAGACAAATTTAGAGACTAGCTGGTGAAGATAAAAAAAACAAAAACCTGTGCTCACCGACGTTATCAGGCAACCTGTGGTAGAAGTGCCGGGTAGATGGGCAAATTAAACAACAGAATCGTTCGTCCATGCTCTCTAGGAAGCAGCACAGCAACCGTTTAATGACGGAACACGGTGGCTGAGGTTTGGTTGGGCACAAAAACAACTTGGTTAGGTTTAAAGAAGGATCATGGTTGTGGGCCATTGTTAAGGTTACCCTCTGGAGGGCTAGTTAGCCACTGGAGGGCTTTGTCACTGGAACTTAAACACATGTCGTTTTGGGGCATTTGCTGAAACGATTCTAGACGTTCTTCTTGGGGGGGGGGGGGCAAATAAAGTGTTGCTGGTCAAGAAAAGGCTTCAACATTGTAGCTCCCGGGAAAACCACAAACGGCCGTTCCCCCAAAACGTTAACACATCTCTGTGTATCTCACACACATTTTGAAAGTGGCAGTTAAAATGTTTGCGTGACAGTTACATCGCATTAACCTCATTTAAATTGCCACTCATCAACACAACCAGGTTGCGCGTACACTTTCGTTAAGTAGTGCCTAACACGAGCAGCTTTGTATTCATCCCAGCCACCGCGCAACACTTGAAAGAGTTTCACCAGTCCAAAAGGTGGTAGAAAAATCTGTCAACCCACACGGGGGACGTGCGTTTATCCTTCCATCGAAGTGAAAACCTGCTGGGGTTTTCTACACAGCAGTAAACTGACTAAATGGGCCTGTATCAACACACAGCCTGGCGGTGATAAATCAATACATTTCCACATGAGAGAACGCAGCTGCAGCTCTCTGTTCCCCTGCTACGTTATACCAGCGTGAGTTTTGTTTGCTTTACACTCTAACACGAAGGGTTTTTTTTTTTTACCTCTTCATCGCTGTTCAACCTCTGGAATGGGATATTTTCAACGCGGTGTGTAGAAGCGTACAATCTGACCGTTACCCCTCACTACAGCGCCGTGTGTGCCGTTTAATCTCGCCTCTCAGAAACTAGACTAAACCTCGCGCGCTTGTTACAAGGTTTTAGTCTGGAAAGCATCCAATTAGAGTTGCCTGAGCCGACAGCTGGACGTCTGGACAATCAGCAAACTGTGAGACGAGAACAGCGGCTGTAAAGAGCCTGTCTTCACCACACACACACATTGGTGTGCCATTGATTTTTGGCGTCCAAATCTATGTTTTCCAACGCAATGAAAGCTAATTTTCTAGACACAATTCTCAAACACAATGCCGGCCGATCCCGAGTGTTTAAATTTTCTTCCTCTGTTGGTTAATAAAACTGTCTCCAGCGGCTTCCAAATCCACATTACAACAACACATCTGGCTTGAAATTGAAACACACGCAGACACACACACTAATTTTGCCTTATTTTTCCTCATTGGCATTATGAGATTATCCAAAAAATGGAAACCGGTGAGATTCTTTTGGTTCTCTTTATTTCATTTTCAGTCTCTACCTTTAATCGCTAAATTCCGTCGTGTGCACTGACATGGCATCGCACGAACAGCAAACGGAGCCGCTCTGAGCTCTAAGTAAGTTTTACAAAAGTTCTAGTTTCACGGTTTGAAAGTTCATCATTCGGAGTCAATGGTCTGTTTTAATAATATGGGGGAAATGCTTCCTTTCTCCTCTAGACCAGAGAAACACTGAGAAACAGCCGATTTCAAAGCTTTCATATAAATTTGAGTTTGGAAATGTGTTGACCAGTCTTGTGTATGATGATGATGTTGCTGTGCTATATTGTGTAAGTTATTTGCGGCTCTTAAAAGTATTCTAGTAGCGCGTCATCTCACTTTTGGAAATGTGATTCTCGCCGTTTCTGCATTTGACTTTTTACCACGTTGGGTCATCACAAACCATTATTTCCACATATTGCCTTTCACATGAGTATGTCACTGAAATGTGTTTACTTCAGCTTACACTTTGGGTGACTGTTTGAGGTTAGTGAGTCTACAGTGATTCAGCACTTCAAAGGCACACAAATGATTTACTTTCTTCTTTCCTTCGTGAAAACAAATTTTTTGGCAGCCGTGTGGTAACACTGTTCTCTAAAGAAATCACCAGCTACAGCTGATTCCAGGCATCCGGTGCCATTTGTTCTGCCAAATCATATTACCACAACAGAAACACAGATGACCCGGAGTCAGAACGTTGGCAGTGGAGAAGTTTTCGACATCAGCCCCTCCTCTGCTTCCACCGTGTACGCACTTTGTGTTTGAAATCCACTGTGCTGAGTTGGATCTGGCTATCCTGCAGCCCATGTTCAGACAGATGAGCGTAATAATATACCAATGTGGCCAGGGGCCTGTTCACACCTGAGTCCCCGCTGTCCTCTGGTGCACCGGGGCTGCAGAAAACACGCACAGAGTGCAGCACACGCGGCGGCAAATTAAGGAAGACAGCCGGCACACAAGCAAATACTGGCTTAACCTCTTCAACTCTTAATTATCACATCATAATTATGTGTTAATTATTATTATTATTATTACAGTCTGTGGCAGTGGTTTGCAAATTCAGGCTTTGCTGAGAGTGGAGCGGTTCCTGTTTTAGCTCACATGTGTTTGTCTAATGCAACCGCAGGGGGGCACAAGCCAGTGTCTTCATGTGCCAGTCCCAAGTCTGGATAAATGCAGAGGGTCGTGTCAGGAAGGGCATCCGACGTAAAACACATGCCGAACTAAAAATGCGAATCACGACAATGACTTCCATACCGGATCGGTCGGGGCCCGGGTTAACAACGACCGCCACCGGTGCTGTTGACCTACAGGGTACCGGTGGAAATTGGACTACTGTTGGTCGAAGACGAAGAAGGAGAGGAGGAAGGTGTGTTCGTAGAATGGACGTGGTGAGAGAGGACATGAAGTTAATTGGTGTGAGTGAAGAGGACGCAGAGGACAGGGTTAGATGGAGGCGCATGATTCGCTGTGGCGACCCCTGAAAGGGAGCAGCCCAAAGGAAAAGAAGAAGATCACATGTGTTTGTCTGTCCACCTATCTCTGTTTACACACGGTATGTTGTTGAGCCTCCCTCTTCTACACATGTAAGCGGTGTAGGACGTGAATCAGAGTTGTAAAATAAATTCTCATCTATGGCTGCAACTATTAATATTTCATTAGTGGTTGTATATATATTGCTTGTTTATTCATCTATTAATAATTTAGACGTTAAAATGCCCCCCCCCAAAAAAAAGTGTCGCTATCACACGCAGACTAACGTGGAGCATCGAACTTGAGCACCAGCAAACGAGTCAGCCAGCCACCACCGCACCAAATGTTTGCAGTTAACGGTCTCAAATAAAGAAGCTGCATCGGAAAGTGACCATCAAGGCCAGCTGGTGCCTCTTTTCTGTTTACTGAATCGAGAATTGATTTGGAATCCCGAGAGTCGATTCTGAATCAAACTCGAGACACCAAGAATCAAAACTGAGATTCCCAAAGATTCCCACATCTACCGCATATGTATTTTTATATAGTAAATGTTCTGGAAATTCAATTCATCAACTGTTTATAGATGAAAAGGGGACTGCGTTTTCCCAGTCCAGTGAATTTAATCACATTGATGAAAAAAAATCCAATATTGCCATGAAGCTGTCACTGATGGAGATAACTAGCTCGGATAGCGCCCTCTATTTTAACAGTAAACAAATCTCATATCACATCATGTATTATAATATCACCTCTCAGTGTAGTACTATAAAACAAACATCTCGATGTACAGATCCAGGCTCTAGTCCTAGACCTGCTTGCTTTGGGAAGAGCTTTTGTTCACGTATCAAGCATTTACACCAAACTCCATTGACTTTATTGGGAATTTATTGTGAGGATAGAGGAATGAAGGCACATTTGAATTTCAAAACAGCAACAATGCATGTGTCCAAGGTATAGCCAAACCGAAGCAAGCAATCTGGTTTCATATCAGTATCCATCCATCCTTCTGAGGTGCCCTTGAGTAAGAGAGACACTGAATCCCTGCCAGAAATTAAGTGGGCAAGAGAGAAAGGTTTTTGTGTAGTTGGGGTGGCAGCGTTTCATCAGTTAGATAATTAAACCCTCTCATTTGTTTTGGGTGATGTGAACACTTTGACAGCCCAGTCTGCTTTTAGTCAAGGGAGGCTTATGGGACGAGAGAGCAGTGTTTATCCTGTGAGGTGGATCAACACGGGAAAAGGGCAGATCATGTGTGAGAGACTGGGGGGAAAAAACGCGGGATAATAGCTGGACCATGGCTCCACAAAGAACAACCAACGGTGACAGATTATTTCCACAAATCACCTTGGTTAAAAGACATAACGTTTATCCCCTACAGAAACAAATATATATTCATTATCTATGAATCTGCCGGTTATCTTCTCCATTAATAGATTGATCGTGTTGTCAGAAAATAAAGGACAACTCTTTCAGAGCCCAAGGAGATGTTTGCAGTTTGTTTTGTTTTGATGTCGGACCAGCAGCCCAAAGATGTTTAATTTATGATCAAATAAGACAGAAACACGGCAGCAAGGCATCACGTCTGAGAAGCACGGACTGAGGGAATGTTTGGCATTTTCACTTGGAACTACTGATGCTAAACTGATTGATCGATTCATTTATTCAGCTTCAGTAGGATTTTGATGCACAAGAGTCAACGATCAATTCACCACTTGACAGAAAAGTAGTTGGCAACAATTTTCATAATCAACTAATGATCTAAGCCAAACATGCCCAGATATTCACTGGTTGCAGCTTCTCAAACGCGGTGGTTTCCTTTGTCTTGTATGGCAGCAAATTGAGTAGCTTTGGCTTTCATCAGTGATTCATAGGTTCCATCCATCCATTTTCTACCTCTTATCCGGCAGTCTAAGCAGAGACACCCAGACTTCCCTCTCGCCAGACACTTCCTCCAGCTCTTCCGGGGGAATTCCGAGGCGTTCCCAGGCCGGCCGAGAGACATAGTCTCTCCAGCGTGTCCTAGGTCTTCCCCGGGGCCTCCTCCCGGTTGGACATGCCGGGAACACCTCCCCAGGGAGGCGTCCAGAAGGCATCCAGAACAGATGCCCGAGCCGCCTCAGCTGACTCCTCTCCATGTGGAGGAGCAGCGGCTCTACTCTGAGCTCCTCCTGAGTGACCGAGCTCCTCACCCTGTCTCTAAGGGAGCGCCCAGCCGCCCTGCGGAGGAAACTCATTTCGGCCGCCTGTATCCGGGATCTTGTCCTTTCGGTCACGACCCAAAGCTCATGACCACAGGTGAGAGTAGGAACGTAGATCGACTGGTAAACAGAGAGCTTCGCCTTGCAGCTCAGCTCCTTCTTCACCACGACAGACGGGTACATCGACCGCATCACTGCGGAGGATGCACCGATCCGCCTGTCGATCTCCCGCTCCGTCCTTCCCTCACTCGTGAACAAGACCCCAAGATACTTAAACTCCTCCACTTGGGCCACGAGATCTCCACCAACCTGAAGGGGACAAGCCACCCTTTTCCGGCTGAGAACCATGGCCTCGGACTTGGAGGTGCTGATTCTCATCCCCGCCGCTTCACACTCGGCTGCAAACCAATGCGAACCAAACTCCTGCTCCGGTCTTATAGGGACCGGACAGCCCTTAGCAGAGGGCCCCAGACCCCATACTCCCAGAGCACCCCCCACAGGTCGCCGCGAGGGACACAGTCGAATGCCTTCTCCAGATCCACAAAGCACATGTGGACTGGTTGGGCAAACTCCCATGAACCCTCCAGCAACCTGGAGAGGGTACAGAGATGGTCCAGTGTTCCACGACCAGGACGAAAACCGCATTGTTCCTCCTGAATCCGAGGTTCGACTATCGGCCGAATTCTCCTCTCCTGTACCCTGGCATAGACTTTTCCAGGGAGGCTGATTCATAGGTTAGTCCATAAAATGTCAGACAGTGCCGGAAAATGTCCGTCACAATTTCCCAAAAGCCCAACCTGAACATGTTCCACTGACTTGTTTAGTCTAAACAACAATACCAAACTTAAACATATTTAGGGAAATTTGATATATAAGACTGACAAAAACTGCAAATATTCAAACAGAAACCAGATTTTTGCTCAATAAAAATGACACAATGAGTCAATTATTGTCACCTTGTGCTCTTGGGAAACTGTGACCTGACATTTTATAGACCAATTTATTCGACAAGATGATGATTAATTGATAATAACCATAACAATCATCTGCAGACCGATAATTAACCATCACATTCAGATTGTTATTATACTGCAGGAGTATTTACACTGAGACACCAGGAAACAAAAACAACATATATGAAACGTTGGACAACTCCACACACCTCACAACTTTGTACCAAGTCCATATTAGAATATTATTAGCAATACATACTGTGATGTTTCAACACTGGTAATGACAATAAGCCTCTGCATAACCTCATTCATCTTTTTGGCATATCGGCATCAAGGTGTGCAGTGTAAATTAGAATATATATTATGTATTGATGTTTGAAAATACCATTAGTATTCAGTATTATTTGGTCTGACATGTTAATATTTTAGTCACAACATCGCTGTAGGGAAAAGGAACTCACCGTGAGCGGACACGTCGAGAAACACAAGGTGACAAAGAGCAAACTTTTCATCTTTAACTCCTCGGGAGGAAGCAGCCAGTCAGGTGTCTCCGAACAGGAGCAACTCGGGTTATAGCAGGAGATCCGGACTTCATTTAAACTCCACTTTGGACCTTTTCATCCCGTTAGCAGGGTCTGAACATCTTTTTAATTCCATGCATGTTGTGTTGTGGGGTGGGGGTGGGGTGGGGGGGTTTGGGGGAGGAAACACTTGAAGAAAGAGGAAGAGAAAGCCAGAGCTGCGTCCACACCGGCGGCTTTCCACCGAGATAAACGTGCAGCGGGGTCAGTCCACCCGCAGCTGCCTGCAACCGTCAAGTTCACGGCGAGAGGCACACGGACTTCCGGTGCTGGATTTCAAAATAAGATCTTCATTGCGCGTTACAGTAATACACAACAAATCTAGCATCCGACGTATAACACATTTTGAATTATGTAGCTGATTTAGAAAGCATCACATTTCAGCTTGCACAAAATGCAGCTGCCACGTGAAAAAAAACCAAGTAGAACAGACGCATTTTTTTGCAGTGTCTTCCTGTCTCTGCATCCCTTTCACTCACACCAATTTTAGAATAGATTTTTAATATATATTATTTGTTTACTGAGGGGCGGGGTGGGGGTGGGACACACAACACAATGGGGGTCCTCCCCCAGGAATTTTTGAGCATTAAACAATTAATTTCCTGCACTCTGGTGACTTTTTTAAACCCACCAAGTTGTGCCTTTTCTGCCCCAATGTATGGTGTAAATGCCTTAAAAGTAAAACGCAGAATTCAGGCGCCAGGTGACGCTTCAAAATATAATGCAATATAATGCAGCAAGGCCCTCAGGAATTCTGTAGAAGTTGCTTCTAAATCCATTGTTTTCCTATGGAGACGCTCGACAACGGCGCTCAAAACCGAAAGTGACACTGTCAGACACTTTTAAAACACTTTGCTAAAAACACAATTGCCTTTTGGTTACATTGCCCACGGTGCTCACCACCTGCAGTCCGCAGTTTATCCACTTCTTTAATTACCAATAAACTCCTGATGGCTGCAGTCCAGGCATGTTTTTCTGTCCAAAACAATCAGAGCTAAACAGAGGCCCTGTGTGACATGTTCTCCCCACACCAGATGAAGGATGAGCAGAACAACAGGGCTCTGGGTCAAACTAGGGCTTGTTTGTGTGACTCCAACTGTGAAGTCTGAGTCCAAACACTCAGATACCCCTTAATAAACGCGTAACCCGGGGCTTTCTAGGACACCTGACCTTTTGAAGTTGAACTGATTTTTAAATTCTTCTCACCTTTTGGGTAGGAAATAGGAAACGTACTCTAACCTTCAACGCTACCTCAGCTATTCTGCACCTTTTGAGACCAGTTTTGCACACATTTGTGGAAATCTAAGTGTTATTCCTCAGGGTGGGTGGTTCCCATGGCAGCGGCTGACTGGCATGTGCGAGCATGTGACGTTCAACCACAGTTTGAGATTATAGGAAGTGTGTCTTTGACTGTGAAGTAAAGGTCAGCGAGCTGCCCGAGGAAATATATGTCAGGTTAACAGCAAAAATGTCCCTTCAAAACCCCCCCCCCGAGATGAAACTTCTTGATTCGGTGGGGAATTGCGGCGCCGAAATACCTCTCTCCAGTATAAATGCACACGCTCTCGGATGCGTACATGCTCTGTGTCTCGTACAGTAAACTCGTGAAAGCAGAGCAGAGGACGAAGTGGCACATATTTACGTGAAGCCAGAGGCCGGCGGCTGCCCCTGCTGTGGGCGAACGTATCAACACGGCATTAAAATGTGCAAACAGAAAACGTAAAGCAGTCGCTCTCCGTCCAACCGCCTCAAGTGCTTTATGGCTTGTGTATAAACCTCGAATTTAAACAGTGCGGTGGTGTGAGCGCACTCTTAAACAGAATGTACCCGTCCTGATCCTGGCGAGGGAAAGAAAGTATCATCAAGCCTTTTAATCCTTATTTTGCCACTTGGTTTTGATTCTCTCTCATTTCTTATTTTTGTTACATGTGGTTTGTTTTTTCATGTCGCGCAGCCATTATGTTGTTTTTTTAATCCTGTCTTCTTTGCAGGAAGAACACGTATTAAAACAGACTTGATCTGATAAAGTCAGAGCTATTAAATAAAACGAGTTTGACGTGCTTAACCTTTTATCTCAGCTCTCACTAATTATCATTCCAGTTTACGAGTTGGGGGGGGGGGGGGGGGAAAGTCATCAACATAAACACAAGTTTTAAATAGTTATGTATGAAAGGTAGTTCGAATGCTGCAAACCACCACCCGTATACCACAGTAGACAGGTCAGTACACATTATACAGGTCGGTGGCACGGCTGAGTCCATTTGTAATTCAGATTCTTTTTTAAAGTTATGTTAATTGTATTCTGCTTAACCTGGAATATTGAAACACAGTAAAATGAATGTAACATGGACGGGATGTCCCTAAAGGGCTCAGAAAAAAATGGAAATTTGAACATTTACAATTCAACGGCTGGTGGGCAACTCCATCTGCTGAGGGACACGAAAGAAATAATGAACACGCCGAGACGCGGCTGGGACCCGCTTGGGACGGGAGGCAAATCTGCTCAGTGGGAAACTGCTCTGATTGGACAGATTTGAGTAATTCTTCAGGGAAGCCAACCGGGACCCGGTTCTGCTGTGATGGTCGCACGCTAACTGCCTAAGAAACGATGGATTGATTGATTGAAACGGCCCAAACAACATCACATTTTACACCGAACTTTGTGAAGCATCTGAGACGCGGCTACACAAAGAACCGAGCGCGAAATCCCACAATGAACTATATTTCCGACATGAGCACGCGCGGTGCAACTCAAATCCAAACTGTCAAGTATGTCACCCCCTGAGAAACACCTACAGGGATGGAAAACAATCTGCCCACTCCTGCGTGGCACGGAATATAACTCTTCAGTAGGAATTTTAAAGACCATCCCCTTGAAACACAAAAAAAACAACTAGTTTGTCTGAAGGCCACTTACCTTGGGTGACAGCCTTTGACCATACAAATTGATGGAATGTGTTTGTCAGGAAAAAGCTGCTTTCACATTCTTCTGCAGAACGGGGGAACGTTTCTCGGTGCGTCCCCGAGATCTGTGTTTAAGCTGTGAGTGTACAAGCACAATGTCTTTTACACAAATTACACAACCCGAAACCTCCAGCTCGTGCATCTAGAAGGGCGCGGGCGGATATGACCAAACACATATTAGCATGTTTATCGACTTTTGAGCACAGGGGAACTAGATGTGCTTTAAAACGCTTTTTACGGAAGAACGCCGCACACGCCAAAGATATTATCACCCCTGCAAACTCAGGTGGGATGAAAAAAGCGACAGTTAAGAAACTGAAACAGCGAAGGAGGCTCCAGGGGGCATCGCCCTCTGCCGGAGGTTTTGCACATAAATGAAGCATTCTACGTGCAATCTGATATCAAAATAGAGGAAAACATGTTTTTGGACTAAAGCTGCTGCACAAGGTCAAACCAACGGCCCCTGCCAACTTAGACAGCGACTGCTTCACACAGATTTCCTCTGTCTTTGAGCCTGGACCTGGATTCCATGCCATGCGCTATTTCCCAAAAGACGACATGTTTATCTTCAAGACCTCTTGTTAACGTCCTGTTTCCTGCCACCAGTCAGCGGTGGTTCCTCTTAACCTGGCAACCATCGCT
>CM022487.1:24964917-24992701 GCA_011952105.1 Coreoperca whiteheadi | reverse complement strand
CCTAACCTCAACCAGAGCAGCGTCTCATCAGAAACGGTTCTGTTTGTGCAACACTGATTTGCAGCGGTTTTAAAGTGCCGACAGGGGGACGTCACATCAGAAAAAAGCTTTTAGGTTTCATGCCGGAGGGCAACGTATCTTGACTTTTAATTCGGGGGACTTGCTGGACACGCCATAAAGACAGAAGACGCAGTCAAGGTGCCGCCTGTGTGTGGGATTTTATACAAACAAACACGCATCACTGCGGTGTCTTGAGAGGCCAACTGCTCATTTTCAAGGCAACGCGTCTGCACTTCCAGTCACAGTAGAGTATTTTTACGCTTGTGAAATGGGTCCTTCCTCCTACCCGAACCGCCTTGGAAACACACGTTTATTGCCCCGTTGCAGCCGCTTGGCACACTCGGCTCCTCTCCCACTCTCATTTTAGGAAGCACGTTGTTGTCCCTCCTCCTCCTCCTCCTCCTGATCTTCCCTCTCGCGGTCATTACCCTGCACAGTTTCAGAGAGGAGACGACATGAAATGAGAACAACGAGCTTATAGCAGTGTTATACTGTGGGCGCCATTTGTCCCACAAGATAATCCACTATCATTACTTTTGTAGTATTTACGTGTCTTCATGTTTAGTTTAATAAGGCATGTCTCATTTTCCATTCACCACCACAGGCATTCAGCTTGCCTATCTTGCCCTGAGGGAATTACAGGTGGGGAACTTCACAGATCGCCAACATTACAACATTACAACTAGCCATATGGTGAACATAACAACTTCCTAAATTCATAGTTCAGTTAAGCTGTAACACATTTAGCAAAAATACGGAGGATGTGCTTTAAATGTCTGTTTTCAGCGTTATAACATCTAAACGTACATACTTTCACATCTAATTTAACTAAATATTACTTGACAATGAAACAATTTGTCTTGTGTTGCCTATTAAGATTTGCCACTGACTTACAGTATCTGACATTTCCACACCGACGCATCTTTTTCCTTTCTTTGTGTTTATCTTTCTCTCTCTCCCTTTAACCCCTTTAACACCTACACCTCTGCGTAGATAAGACATCTAACTACCCGACTCGGACCCACTGTCTTCTGTTATTAATTCACTAAAGTGCATCTTATCTAGAGTGTTTTTCCTTACCACAATAGAGTGGTTTCTGAGGGGCACCTAGCCTTGGCAGGCGTGAGCATTTCTGTGCCTTTACACAATTCAAGTGTTCACTTGTAATCATTTTTTATAGGCCACTTCCCAGAAAAAGGACAAGGTAGTGAGCGGCCTAACAATGAATTCAAGTGTTATTTCAAAAAAAGAAAGAAAAAGATTCAGTTATTTTGATTGTTGCTCTGTACGTCACAAAGTTGATTTAGAAATGCATAAAAACGGTTAAAGTGGTTACCAAATTCCCTTCGTGCCGAGTTGAGGTTAGGCTTAGCAAACACAACAATAATTTTATAGTTACAGTTAATTTCTTCTTACTTCACAGGACTCCGTATTGCTGCTCCAGCATGCAGAAGCTATGCTCGTTCCTGAAGGGCTTCCACCTAATTTAATAGGAGTGTTTTTCGTGAGTTCACTTTATATCAGCTGTCAGTGGACGGTGTCCCTTTTGTTCTCCGATTTGAATTCACTGTCTGTGACATGGATTTATGCTCCACATCAGCTGTGACGCGTCAGATTACAAACATTAGCAAGCCATCTAGTGGGGAAGTGCCCTCCGTGCAGGCTCACCGAGGCTCGACACACTGCTCCACATGGCTTCTAAATGAATTCATACTCCACTTCATGATGTCTTCTCTTTGTAATTTCCCTAATAAATTATCTTTCCTAAAACACAGGGGGCTGGCTTCCTTGTGCGTCCATTTTTCCGATGACATTACAGGCAACGAATAGGATGAAATGGTCAAAGGTCAAAGGCTATGGCATTCGTAAGGGTTTGAACAAGCTCCGTTGTCTCATTTGTTGATTTTCCCCCCTTTTTTTCCCTTCTTTCCTTTTGCACAATTTCCCATTACAAATGTGAGGTGTTTTTTTGTTGTTATTCTTGTTTTTTTTTGATCGATGAATGATTATTCTATTTATACTCTCTTTGATAGTAATAAAAAAAACAAAACCTTCATTTTAGCAGGAGAAGGAGAGAGAAGTAAACGTGAGGCGATGGCGATGATGGTGGCCAACAGTCATCCTATGAGTGTGTAAACAAAGGCTTCTGGGTGGCATCTGAGTCTTGTAAGAAAAGAAAAGAAAAGGAAAAAGTAAGGGATTGGCCAAGTGGAGGGAGAAGAACACATGAAGTAGACTGATCACCTGCCGTGTAATTATTTTCACCAGACCAGATTACAGTATGATGCAATTTCGGCCTCCTATCTGCTATTTTAAAGTTGCGCTTTAGGGAAAAAACACATACAAAAATGGGGAAAGAATAGGGGGAAAATGACATTAGTTTAGGTTCTACTACACATGACTAGTAACTCACAGGCTGATTCCTGTAGCCTATTTTTAGACTCAAAATATACAAATTTGACTACAGTTACTGGGACAATACAATGAAAATATAATGATTCCCTATGTCCCCACCACTATGTTATTCCTGGGAGTGTGAAGAAGCCTTTTAGACCATCCAGTAGAGAAAAAGAGAATGTGTGCTACAGAAAATATAATGAAGAATAACTAGAAGTCATAGTAAAAACCTAAATGCAGTGTGAAACCTAATTTCACATTTGTGAGACCTTTAATGTGAAAATAGAAAAGTGTGGATGTCTTCTCTCCACCTAGACCTGCACGTCTAGATCATAAACTACTGTCTGTAGCCCTAACCTTTCAAACGTAGAGACTTCAAATAGCTGTTACTGTTTGAAACCACTTTAAGGCTTGTGACACCTTCATCAGCCCAACTAACGGTGTCCTCTCTCCCATCTGTATGTAACGTTACCTCTACAATAAATTGCCTTTTCGTCGATGTTAGGCGTTGTTTTGTTGGCAAATCATCCATGCCGAATTTCCCTTCAGACCCTCTTTATTAAAAAAACACATATAAAATAAGCGAATTCACTGCGTGAGTCCTTTTGTACATCACCAGTAAACGAAACTGCGGGCTTTACGAATGAAGTTTGGCGAGTAAGGAGGAAACGCTGCTCTTACCGTTTACAATCACCGCTAATTAATGCCCTCACTCATCCCACACTGGGTCATTGGGGTCGCACCCCATTAAATGCCATTAAACCCATTTTCATATTTGTGGAACACTGACAGTGGAATAGAAACTTTAGAATAGAAACTCACTCTCCGTAACCGTTTTTTTTTTCCCCGCCGCAAGATGGCGCCCGGGTCCGCTGCGGAGTTTGTGTTTTGAAGCTCCCTCCCTGACGAACCTGACCCCTTTCCCGCGATGACAGTTTCCTGCAGGCTGGTTGAGGCTGACTGGTCGCCCTCACAGTAGGATGTACCGAAGGGGAGAGAAGGTAGAGTGTACCTGGTTGGTCGCCATGCAGTGGACTGGGCTTGTGGAGTGAACTTCAGTTTCTTTTTCAGGGAAGAGCGAATGTCGCAGCCGGATACCGGTGAGTGTGTTTTGCCTTGTCGGCAGTCAGCGCCGGGGAAGAAGTTGTCTTTTCGCTGGTGCTTCGTTTACGCAGTGCTGGCGGTGAAGTCCTAGCCCCGATACGTGTCACTTTGTGGTGTGAACGTCACGACAGACTCCATTCGAAATATCTGGAAGTTAAGAGTTGCTGTGTTTAGCGGTAAACTTGTACACACTGTAACCAATGACTGAAGTAATTTTTATATTTAGTAGTCGGTGTTCTTGAATTCGGCGTACACACAACCAAACCAAACAACACATATTTCAGGAGAACCTATACTCGTAATAACCGCCTCACATTTGCTGTCCACGCCGCTGTGTTTTGGTGGCGGAATATTGCGGGGAAAACGGTTGAGCCACTTTTCAAAGTTGAAAATCTACTAAATCATTGTGCACAGGTGTATTTGATACATGCCGAATTGAAGAGTACTCATAAACGTTTCGTAATATAAGCTTTTCCAAGTTCGTACTGTTGCCAGTTTCCCCAGTAATAAAGGTAACAAAAATAGCATTTTTTTGAATAGGAGTTTCGTATGACTCGTAATCGTACAAGAGGGCAGGCACTGGAATGGCTATTCAGCCAGCAGCTTGGATGCATAAAGCTGTACAGGCTGTGAAAACGTTTTGTAGACTAAACGAATAGTATTTTTTTATGTAGTATACAGATACAATGATGACGTAATCTTAGGTCTAACGTGGACCAGTTTGGGGGGGTTTAGTGTATTAATCAGTCATTTACATGTTGCCAACTTTTACAGCCTATTTGGATATGCAAACATTTTAGATGCATCCAAATGTTAAGCTTTTCAGTGATACATGATTGGCTTGCTTCCTTACAAATAAGATTATATTGTTACTAAACTTTTACTGATTTTCAGAATATTTCCCTGTACCGTTGGAAAGTGTGGTAGTTTCGGGTGGGGGGTGTCTTTGGTCCACAGGAAGGGAAATAGCTTCATACATTTTCCCACCCAGTGTGCTGTCTTTACACTTACACTCCAAACCTAATCAATCCAAATAACAAACGAAACAAGTAATACACATAATCTCAATGGTACATGTATGAGGGTCAATAGTTGGCGTGTTAATTCTTTGTCATGCTTGATGTTGGTTTATTCCCTAGAATATAAATACAGCATGTCCATGGTATAAGTGTTTGAACTTTGACCTGTGGAGATAAAAATGAGGCCTCTGCTTTGCAGTGATGAAACAAGTGCAACTTGTAACAGGACACTAACGTTTGCTCCAAATGTGCGTCAAAAATGTCTTTCCAGCGAGCCAATGAGTAACAGGATGGAGGGTTCGGCGGCACCAGGTGTCGGGGCGAACGGACCCGCTGCAGCGCCCAGCGGCCAGGCGAGCTCCACCATAGCCCCGCCACTGTCCCCAGAGGAGCTGGACGAAGAGCCGCAGTCGTCTCTGACAGACATCACCCAAATGTGGATTAAATTCGGCAAGACCTTTGCCATCATCTTCCCGATCTACGTCCTGGGATACTTTGAGTTCAGCTTCAGCTGGGTTCTGATTGGACTCGCCGTGTTGTTCTACTGGAGGAAGAACCACGGCAGCAAGGACTACAGGGTGAACCGAGCCCTAGCGTTCCTGGAGCACGAGGAGAAGGCAGTGAGGCAAACTGTGCCGACTGCTGAGCTGCCCCCATGGGTAAGTCCTCCAGCATTATTACATTCCGGGTATTGTTGTCATGACTGCTTCCCCTGGGTGTTCTGCCAGCCAACAAGTATCGGATGTCAACATTGACTGTTTCCCTGCCAAACTGTCTGACTGGCTGATAGCGATAACTCAGTTCCCTGCCAAAAATGACCAAAAATTAAACTGTAGTTTGTCTCCCCTCAGTTTTCTTCACTCAAAATAAACAAGCTTTTATTTTCCTCACAGGGAATCCGGGCTTTAGCGCTACAGTACTTCCTTTTTTACTTACATCCCAGCTCACACCCTTTTGAGTTTGCTCCCGCGTCCAGTCAAATCAAAAGACCACACCAGTACCCTGTAATTTCCTTGTTTGGGTTAGTGGTTAACCGTTCCAAACTCTTGTGTGTGTGTGAGGTGTTGAAACTGCACTGGAAACATCCGCTACAGTTAACACATGAGACACACAGCAGCTGAAAACTATGACCAACACTCAACTTCTCATAAGATCGGATACTGCAGTCATTTTATTGGTGAAAGAAGCTTCTTTTTTTGTTTTGTTTGGACAGCGTTGCTGGCAGCAAATAGAGAGAATTAACGGTTTTTTGGCAGTTACATGCTCCAAAATGGCCAGTTTATGTGAGGCCTTAAATGGCCCGAGTAGTTTCACAGTGTTTAACTGCATGTCTTGCGAATTAATAATCTGCATCAGATATTTCTCAGATGGTTCAGTGGTGTTTCACCTAGGAAGATCAATATGGTGACAATCAGGGCAACCAGGGATAAAGAGGTCCATCATCTCTGACACTTGATACTCCGACACTTTCATTTTAATCCTGGGGGCTAAAAAAACGTTGCTGCTTGTTAAAGAGGGTCTCACTAATAGCCAGTGGAAAGGTCACTCATTATGCACTCTAGTCGAAGGCACTCTTGAAACCTGTTCCAATAGTCACTGTCTGTATTCATACATCGCCTCGGCGCGGTAGCCTGTCAGTGTGGAAGTCAGGTTTCCCTGTGCCGCAATAAGAAATCAGCGTGATGAAGGAAGGAAGCCGGCTGGCCGCGTGACGTCCATGTATCTGCTGCCATTCTCTCTGTCTACTCATTCTCTGGTCCTGACATGTGGCAAGCTCATCCAGCCAGCATGACTAGTTTCCAGGGATGGTCAGCGCTAATTCTGCAAGTAAATGTAAACGGACTGTACTCGTATAGCGCCTTTCTAGTCGTCCGACTACTCAAAGCGCTTTCACACTACATATCACATTTACCCAAACACACACATTCTGATGTACTGATGGCAGGAGCTCACTGACCATCAGTACAAATTAAAGTAACCACGCAGCTTCGGGAGCAATTTGGGGTTCAGTATCTTGCTCAAGGACACTTCGACACGTGGCTTAGGGAAAGACGGGATCGAACCACCGACCTTCCGATTGGTAGACGACCCGCTCTGGCACCAAGCCACAGCCGCCCCAAGTGCGTTCCTTTGGCCTGTGTTGGCCGAGATCCGTAAGCAGCGGGTGGGAAGCTTTGGTTCAGGGATGCGTGGTTCCGTTTACAATTTCCAAGCTTCATGAAATCCCCAAGCACGTAATATCTGGAGGGATGCTTGTGGGTTTTAAGGCACAACTCTACACGCAGCCCCAAAATGTGTGACTTGTGATATTGGGCTGTACAAATGAAACCGACTCGACAAGTGGGGCCAAACGATGAATCGAAATCCTATCGGAAAATAACCGTGGCTAGATGACTGCAGTTTTCAGGGCCTGTGGGAAGACGCCGGAGAGACGAGCCATGTTGACAATTTGTGGAAGATCTGAGGCCGCGCAATTAGAAACAGTTTTTAAAAAGCCCGTTGGCAGAATATCAAGGCAGCAGGAGGTGGATTTCAGATGTTGTGTAATGTCCTCCCAAGTTTTTATGGTTAGCAGGATCTAATTGTGTCATGCTATTTGAATTGATTTTAAGTGGAGACCATTACAGGCCACTGTAGCGAAGAGGCTTCCTTTGTGCAATAATATTTTCTATTGTCAACGTTGATGCTAGACAACAGTGAGAAGCTGAGAGGATGGCAGCATGCCAGCCAGAGCCCAACACAGCCCCTCCCCCCCTCCCACCACAGAGCACCCCATCAACACAGCCATTATCACACAGACCTTGAGAAACACAGTGCTCAGCAACAGCCCCCGGGCCCAGCGCAGAAAGCTTTGCTTGTAAGCAGGGACACGGCGGGGCGGAGCGGCCGCCATGCTCGTAATCTTGTGAGTCAGCGAGCTTATCTGTTCTCTTTATGCTGCGTGTTTGACAAAGTCTGTGTTACAGATGTTTCAGCCCACGGCGACGTGGCTAGTGCCGCCTGGATGTGTAAGCCACGCAGGGCTGATCGACAGCTCATTGTTTTCCTGATTAAAGGGAAAGAGAGAAACCAGTGACAGGATGTGGACGGGCTAAAGCGTCCTTCTGATAACGAGCCAAACGAACAGCAGCGAACCTTGACCCCTGGAAGACGCTCAGACGCTGCCCAGTCTGACCCCGTTCGTCACAGAAGATATTTCACCTCTGTCACACTAACCTCAAAACGCACTGGTTACTAGCTCAGAGAAAGTCCCCGAGTCATCGTGATGCAGTTCTTACCTGAATCCAAACTCTGCAACTAAACAACCATCAGTCGGATCCTTACTCTAAGAATGTTACTGGCTGGTACAGTGCTGCAAGCCTTCAAATGACTTGTTTTGTCCTGATAAGAGTCCAATTATAAAATTAAAATTCCTTTTAGGGGCAGGTAGAATACCAACATTCACTACATTTTCAGAAAGGAATCAAATCTCTAAATGACGGTTAATGACCTGCCAAAGCGGCTGTCGACGCTTTCCCCATTTACTTGAATGAGAAAGTGTGTCCAAACGTTTGACAGGTGCTGTATGTAAAGTCATCCCTGAAATATGCACTTTGGGGGAGAGCCTCCGTCTTTGGCTCGCTCTCTGATCGCCAGCGTGGGCAGCAGCTCGCAGTTAACAGGTCAAGAACGGCCGCGGTAATGGTGCAGCTTTATGTTAGCCAAGACAAAGTGACGCCGCGCGACCCCCCCCCCTCACTGCCGCCAGACGCACGGATGATGAAGTGTAAAGGCTTCCTGTCAGGAAAACGTGAGGTCGTTGTTGCCTCACTGGTGTTCAGGAATATGTAACGTTGTAGAGCAGAGTTTAACCGGGAACTGTGTCATCCGTGGGTCGTGACAATCAGTGGACGCGCAGATAACCACGGCAGCTTAGATCAAACGGGACATTATTTACCACCAAAGAGGCGTCTCCAAAAAGGGTTTTAATGTATTTCGAACACAGTTTATCCAACAAATTAAAATGTTTCAACCTTTTTTAAACCTTGAGGCAGCAGTGTAGAAGGTCACACAAATGTCGTGGCTAATACCCAATTAATTAGCCAATTAAACAAGTACTTGTGGCCTGTAAATTGTTCATACATTTTTTTATACTGTAATACAGTACTTCAACTGAAGGTAAAACAGTAGTTTTATTTACAGTTTGACTTCACTATTTATTATTCTGTCAACTTATGGATTGGTAATTTATTCTATAAAATATTGTATATATATATTAAAAAGGTCTTCACAGGGAAAGTTCTAGTAAGTGGGCCTTTTTTTTTGTTGTCAGAGCTTTCAAAGAGAGCTGCAACGATTTGTCGATCAGTTGATGCAAAGAAAAATGATTTGGCAACTGTTTTGATGATCAAGTTTGTGACGAAAAGATGAGCAGAGTAAGAATCCTATGTGCTGCAGCCTCTAAAGCTCTTAATGTTATCAGCAGTGCATGTCGTAAAATATAAGAGATGTGTTTCCTGAACAGTGTCATTCCAAAAGAGAGAGTCAGTGGTTATAAATGTGTTATCTCTAGAAGCCTTTTTCGCATCAGTTTGGCCGGTGTTAAAATAATATTGGAAATGCGTTTTATAGATCACATACAAAATGGCCATGTTTGCATGCTCAAACACAAGTCACGTCAGTGTGTTGAATCATTGTTGTGCGTTTGGATCGTCTGAACTTTGCACTCCTTATGGTTAAATGGATTTCTAAATTAGGTTGTTCAACTTTAGGCTAAGGGCAACAAAGGTCACCCCAGTTGACTGCTGGTTGCCGGGGCATGATGAATGTGGGGGGGGGGGTGGTGGTGATGAAATGTCTGCAACAACAAACGGCATTATTGAGAAGGAATGAGGTCCGTAAACTACTGGTGTGGGAGTTAAACACAGGCTGGCAGGATGCATGTTTTACAGCGTGAAATCACATTCCTGTGGAGCTGAACGCAACACGGAGCATCAGAGTCAAACGTCGTATGGTATGCGGAGAGTCTGCGTGTTTTGACTGGATATCATTTAAATAGGAATCATAGAAACATGGGAATAGGGGATAGAGTGAGGGGACAGAAAGGTCCCCACTAGGAATTTAACCAAGGGATGATGCGGTTACATGGTTTGGGTCCCCGACTCTTGTCCAATATGTTTAGTATATCAATGCCGAACAGTTTGACTTGAGAGGGTTTGACAGTTGACTTTAGAGTTCTTTCACTGGCTTTGGATTGACTCATCTGATGGCCTGATCACATTGAACCCAATCAGAAGAAGCTACAGTGGAGCAACGGTGAACCAGGGGAAACCAAAGCAGACTAATGAAAGCCAGTGCTGTGACGCAAACCCCATGCCACCCCCCCCCAGCTACGGCCCGGGTAATTCAGAGCTGCACCATTTGTACCATTATTGACACCATTTAATCAATCCATCAGTCATTTTGAAGATAAATCAGCTAATGATTTGATATACAAATAAAAAGACTAGTTACCAGGGTCGAAAGTGCTGTCTTCAAGTTGATTGGTCAAAAAAGGTATTTCATTCATAAAGATTAACAATGTGCCCATGGAATGTTTAGTATTATTTACTTGATAGTTGACTTTATATTTATATATATTATTAAGTTAGTTAGTTGATCCACTTATTGATTAATTGAAGAATTGTATCAGCACTTGTTATCTCATTTTAGTTTTATTAGCTTTTTCGACCAGAACCAGATCGCCGATGAAGCCTGTGAGATGAGATTGAAAGCTCAGGAAAGGCTAGTTAATGTAACTCTTCATTATAGATTTTTTTTTTTTGTTGTTGTCACAAATGTCTTTATTATGCTGAGGTCTGCGTCTCTTTTTAACTTTTCACTGAACTACAAAATAGAGCAGGCAGTTCCCGCTGTAGGTGTGGATGTGTGTAACCCAATACGAAGCTGGGTGGTGCTGGAAAAGTTCAGGCAAACTCCGCGCAAACCCTTTTAACCCCGTGCCAGTAAAACGTTAAAACAGAGTGATCAGAAGCAGTTTGGCCTTGTCATCAGCCCTTCAAAAGACAGACATGGGAAGTTACTACGACCGCAGCGTGACTGTGTAACTGCCCCTGCCTGCGTCTCTTCGCCTCGGTTGCGCTGGTGTGACACAGCGTGGGCGGGGCGTCCCTGGTCTGTGGACGTGCCAAAGGGTTGGGCACTGCTCCACAGCAGAGAATAGAAACAATGCGGAGGAACCGAACGGCCTTGTGCTGCCCTGTCCTGCTTTTACCTGCCACCTGTAAGCGCAAGGACGGCTTTCTTTTAACTCTGCCCTGCAGCACGTTGGATTGGGAAAAAAGACAATGACCAGTAGGTTAAAGTGCTGGCTTTTGTCTTTTATTTAAGGGTGTTCCTAATTCCAGTCATATTTGGCTTAAGTTACAATGCACTTTTGTAAAGTGACGGGCGGGGGCTCTTGAATTGGTAGCGTTTAGAAGAGGATTCTCAAAAACTCCCAAGTACATGGGTGCCACTGGCCAGGTTGTTCCCTCCTATGTACGGGTCGCATGAACACTTGGCAGAAAAATATTTAAACTTTGTCTCGTACTGATCAGGCTGCTTTGCATGTTAAGCAAATTAATGCCATTTAAAATTGCATTTCTGGAGAACTTGCAGATGAGACAGAAAGAAGTCCCACTAAACTTCACAAAGTCTAGGCTAGTCACTAGGCTGCCCTCTTCTCTTGAAAACTAGATGTCCTCCGGGTAAACCTTTCTTTTAGGTCAAGAGAGAGACATTTTGGTGTCAGGTACGCCCATGTAAGTCGCGCTGTTAGTCGCACGTAAAACTGTAATCTTGACACAGTTTAGTGCAAAATGGTTAATAAAATGTTTAATAAATATGAAACAAAAAGCTAGTATTTGTAGTCCGATTTTGCAACCTTTGCTAGAAAATGAAATGATTACTCTAAACAGACCAGTAGCTTGAGGGTCTTGATTTAGAGGGTCTTGAAACATCTCAAATTTGGCTACATAGCACAACCGTACCTTGTCCTGGAGCCCAATGCACTTAGAAATATTTTAAGACACAGTTTTGTGGGTTTTATGTGTAATTTGTTGCTTTATTATGCAGCCCGGTTGATAACTGACATGCGTTTTATTTTAGTTTTTAACCATTTAGCCTACTAGATAATATTGTGCATCAACTTCAACCCAAATGAGGCTATAAATAGCATAAACAGTACAAGCCCCACTGTAACAAAATGATGCAGGAGGCAGCTGTAGCGAACTACAGACTCTCTATTGCAGGCAGTATGTCGAAATCTATTAAACATCAAAACCTAGTCTGGTTCTGTCTCTCCACCCTCCGCACAGTAGAGCCCTCAGATTCCCTCGTCTGATCTCACTCCTGCCTGCAGCCTTTGCCCCTCGTATCCTCGACGGCTCGCCCCTAACCCCCCCCCCCCCCTCTCTCTCTCTTTTAGCCTATATATAGATGTCAGCATGAAGCAACCGTCTCGTCATATAGGTTTCCTGTTTCTGCACCTTTCAGCGCGTTCTGCAGTTGGAGGAGAAGCTGATTGGGCAGTTTTCATTGTCGTTTTTCTTGACACGTCGGAAGAGGTCACTGCCCTCCCGTCGGAAACCGAGGTGGACATTTAGTCAGCAGGCGGTGACCGGACATACATTTAAGATGATGGCAGGAAATGCAGTTTAAATGAATAATATCCAGCAGTTCTCGTCTGAATTATTCATCCTCTCCACACCGCTCCCTCTCTCTCTCTCTCTCTCTCTCTCTCTCTCTCTCTCTCTCACACAAACACATGCATTGTGTCGGAGGGGGTGTGGCTGGAAAGGGAGGTTAGGGTTTTCCAAACAGCTGTTACATAGTTGGACTGTGAGTCTCACCCACTTGACTTGCTTTGACGCAGAGAAACAACAATGCAGCAACACTATGTATTCATAAAGCGCGTTATTAAAAACACCCAGGGCTGACCAATGTGCCCCATTCTGCGTTCTCATTTTAATCTGTTCTTTAAACGACATCCTTTCATTTGATTTAACCGAAACGCGGGACTCTCACGGATAATGTAACGACCCTATGGGTTTATGTTACGGCTCCCAGTTTTAATGACCGCACCAGTCAAAGGTTTGGACCCACCTTCCCATTTACTTGAATTTGAAAGTGTGTCCACACTTTTGACTGGTGCTGTGTTTCAACTTTGTTTTGGGGGGGATCATGTCTGTCTGTCATTTTGGCATGGGAGATGGGTCAGAGCTGTAGAAATCTCGGAACCCATCGGCTGTCTTCTTACGTCGATTCGGCCTCTGGGGGCCACGCCTCTGGGGGCCATGGCCAATGTTTTGGGGCTTCCGGAGTAGCCGGCAGATATCCGGATAACCGGTATCAGACCCTTCCAAGAATTCCTTTTCCGTGTGCCGGTCATCGCTTTCAGTCCAATAAGCAGTCTTGGAACCCATCGGCTCTCATCTGACAATGATTTGAAAGTAGATCATTTTTCAAGAAAAGCTAATCTCTAGAGTTCGCGAGATAGCTAAACTGTCGTCAGACGATAGCCAATGGATTCAGGGATTGCATTTCAGCCAATACGCTTCCGCCTCTTTTGCTCTCTACATGGACTGTTTGCCTGCATGCAACCATAGTCACCTCTCAAACGTGATTGGTCAATACCACTCGGACTACAAACGTAAAACCGGACTGTTCTGATACCAAAGTCTTGCCTACAGATTCTGCATTCATATGCAGATATCTGTTTTATAGAGATTAGAGCCGTGCAGGATTCCAAACGCCTCGACGTTAGTTGGGAACAGAACACACCGCCGTACTTGTGCAATTTACCCACCACTGAACCAGAATTTAAAAGTGGATTTATAATAGCTGCGGGTTGTGTTTTCAGTTTTCTCAATACCGCCATCTTTACCTTCCACCCGCCGTTCGCGGTACACGTGATCGAAGTTTTTATGCACACAAGCTTGTACCTTTTTGACTTTTTATCAATAAACCAGATATTTTCTAACGCAGTTTTTAATATTTTGTAATGCTGAATGAACCGGGAGAGTTTTGTGATCCCAGCAGTTGCAGTGCTTCAGCTCGAAGTCACGTGACATTGTCTGTGGCGGGGAAATGAATGGGATTTTTACTTCCAGAAACGGCGGCTTCCTGTTCCAAAACGACTCCACAGATATCTCCCAACCTCTCACACTGTATAGGAGGCCCTACATGAGCCATGTTTTCGCCTCAAGTCGGTTGTACTTGCTGTTTGTGAGGTCAGGGCGGCACTGAGATGGAAACAGCACTGCATACAAAGACGCTGACTGTCTTTGCTGGTGTGGGCGTGTTGCTACAGGCAGATGAAACACGGTCGAGGGAGGTCAGTTGGAGTAGCACATCCGTAGGTTTGCAGGCTTATTGGATGCACTGCACAGACAGCGCTCAGCCGTTTATAATACTATCAGACAGGATTTTAAGTCTGGAGAGTTATCACGGCAGTAATGTTGATGGTTGTGAGATAAACAGTGGAAATGCATCATTCAAACAAAGTAATGTACACGCTGGCAATGCACTGCGTTGTTGCGGTGTTGTTATTTATTTCAACTCAATGAGGAGGCTGCATCTTTTGACACAGTCCCATGCTCGGTCTGAAAATGGCCTTTGACTCACTTCTCCAAAAATACGAATGCCTTCCTTACTACTAAAAACACTTTAAAAGGGATTTAGAGCAGAAACGATTAGTTAGTTGATAAGTCACTCGTCACAAAACGAATCAGTAACCGATTGATCTTGATCATTTCTTGCTTGTTCGAGCCATTTTTTATTAAGGAAGAAAAATGCCAAAATTCTCTGGTTGCAACTTCTCCAGTGTGAGTAATTGCTGGTTTTCCCTGTTCTATGTAATTGTTAACTAAATATCTTTGGGTTTCAGACTGTTGGTTGGACAAAACAATATATTAGAAGACCTTAACAAGGACTCTGAAAATATTTCACTATTTTCCTGATATTTTATAGGCCAACGATTAATTTAGGGAATGGTCTGCAGATTAATCGATAACAAAATTAATCTGTAGTTGCAGCCCTAAAGTGATTCTTGGCATCTTGTTGTTGGGACTCGGGCAAACCCCAACAAATGGGGCTGCCACGTGAGGCATATTCTTGTTAAATCACAACATTGTCAAATCCATTATATCGGTTTATCTTCTTGTTTCTGCGGCCACAAAACCGGTCGAACAGCTGTGCCGCGAAAGGCGGCTGATTCTGGCCTTCAATACGTTACCACCAAATTGATGTGGCGACATCCCGTGAGTCCATGACTGAGAAGGTTGTATCTAGAGGCCTCCACGCTGCCGTGCAGCGTTGTGAGCCGTTGGGTGGGATTTGGAAGGAAATCCGCTGGAAGAGGGCGCCGTTCTTCTGGTGCAAAGGAAGGAATGAATGACTAGTAAAAAAGAAAACCTTTGTCCTTTTTCGCTCTGAAAAATGCTGTGCCATTGTTGCTCCAAAGAGAGAGAAATGTTATTTTGAGGAAATGAATCAGTTTCCTTGCTTTGTCACTCTGTAGGCGTTAGAGCATTGCACATCTTGGAATAAGGCATACAAAACGCATGAATTCCTTTTTTAACTCCGGTTTTGTTCATCTCCCGCTGATCTAGGAGCCTTTATTGCTCTTTGGTTCATATTTCAGCAGTCTCTTCTTCTCTTTTATCTCTGTATCAACTTTGTTTCCTCTTCTGCTCATATATTTAGAGTTTTGTCCTCCGATTTGTCTCTAAAGCCGAGTCCTGTTGGCTGCTTTGTTAGTGTCATTTCCTGTTTACTTCATGGGAATGAGTTTTAACTGCGCTTCTTTTCTGATCTGAGATTTCCCTTTACTTCTTCTATCCATATACTGTTTCAGTCTTGCTTTCTCCGTCTCTGTTGTTTGCCCTACAAGGGGAGAAAAGTGTGCTACTGCCGCTGCCGGTTTTATTGCACCGATGAGTCATTCTTTCCCCACTTTTTTACTCCATGGCTGCTACTCCTTTGCTTGGTTTTGAGACCCATCAAGTGGCTAGATCCAGCCGGCGTAGCTGACTGCTGCGATTAGCGCAGGGACCTGCCAAAGGCCAGAGCAGGGACACATCACAGCCACATCTGGCGCAGCTTCGCCTTAAGTTCCACCTTGAATAAACTTGCAGTGTACGCCCAGACGGCCAACCATTTGTATCCCATTTACATGTTTGGCTACATTCCAGTAACTTTGACTTCTCTGTTGGATACAGTACAGTGATGATAACTGATGCAACTTCATCCCTTCGCTTTGTTGCTATTCGTGGTGCATCATAAATGGGTTCCCATGACATCATGACAGAGACGGCGATAGGGAATGTCTCCTGATGTTGTGGCCCGGCAGCTGGTAGAATTGACCTCCTGTGTTGCAGTACTTTGAGGCTGGTAGCAGTGTTCTTGGAAGTCTGATTTGTATAAGTAATCTAAAGAAATAGTATTCAAACAACAGTAGTAAAATAAGACTTGGACACCAGATGTTTGTACTTTTTATATTTAGTATCGCCACTTACTTGGACGTTGTTTGTTTCGGCCCTTTCGTCCTTGGTGAAAACTACATTTCCATCCGGACAATAATGTTGAAACTTTCACGTTTTAGACTTATATGAGAAGCACACTTATTGGTGCTTTATTGTCACGGATTGTTGCTTTTTTAATGACAATAATATAAAAAGGGGTATTTCAAAGTGCCATATTTCTAAAACCTAACTGATTGAATACAAGTTTGCGCTTGAAACTTTTCTTCAAAATGGTGACTGAAGATGAATTTAGTGGACTTTTAATACAACTTAAGTACATACATTTATAGGTTTTTATACAATACACAGTCCTTTTCCTTTCTTTTTGTGACTAACCTCGACAAACTGAATACACCATTACCAGCGATAATGTGGACTTTTGTAATAGAAATTACAATTTATTTGTGATAATAGCTTGTAATAATATACATATGGATCTGCTGTGGACATCTTCATTTTCAAGTGAATGCAAAGCTGAGTAAAGAGGAAGCACGCATACACAAACTATTTATGTATTTAGAGACTAAAGCCTTCCTGGAACACCTGAACTTAGTATCTATTCAAATGCATTGGGTTCAACGCGATATTCCCATACACACTCACAGAGGTTTTAGGTGTTTTGTGCCCCAGTGTTTCTGCAGAATCCTCCCTGCGGGTCAGTTACGTAACAGGCCCGTCACAGTCGACTCCCAGCCCTCCTGATATTCTGTCATACCGCATCCCACCGTGGCATCGTAGCCTCAGTCGTCTCAGGTAGTCAGCACGATATAAACGGGGTGGACAAAATATTAGAAATGCCTCGCTGTATCGCAATCCAACAGCACCACGAGCTACAGCCTCAGAAGTGACATTATAACCTTCATGAAGGTAGGGAGTTGCTTTACAGGCATTGGGTTTAGCTTGGTGTACCGAATAAACTGGCAACTGCTCCGTCCTCTGAATAACAGAAAGGGGTGCTGCATAGTCATTCCAGGGACTGATAAATATACTTTTTCTTATCATGTTTCATCTTGCTTTTATCTTAAATCACCCTCAGTGACAGCTGATCATTTAAAATATGCATTTATCCCACTGCTCTTTGGATTTTCTAGGCACGTTGGCTTTTTAGAAGTTTTATTCTTGAAAGAGAGAGTCTGGGAATTTGAAGACATTTCCGCAGACGTTGGTCAGTTTGGGACACTTCAGCAAGAATACAGCATTTGTTGATTAAGTTGTTTAGAGCAACTAGCTGCAACACCTGTTTGAATTGACACCGGAGCTTGTAGTAATTGTAAAAATGAAAAAAAACCACTTTATTGACACACCGGCCCCTGAAGGAAATCGCAGGAAAAAAGGAAAACAATAAAAAAAATAGAAAGCAACAGAAATGTGACCCGTGACCCGTCCTGCCCCAGATCGAGTTAGCTTGTGCACCTGGAGTAGTACACATGCGGAGGGCTCACCCCTCCCCATCACTCATGCCACGAGCTAGAGAGGACAACAAACTGGTCACGGTGGGGGGAAAAAACCATGGGATTTTTACGTTATGGCATTGATGGGAATTTAAATCAAGACTCTAACTCCTGCCTTTCTATCTCTTTTTCCAGGTCCATTATCCAGATGTGGAGAGAGTGGAGTGGCTGAATAAGGTGTACACACACACACACACACACACACACACACACACACACACTCTTTAACTTTATCTCTCTTCACCGGTTTGCTCTACATCAGGCGCCGTTCGCTAGCAGAGGCAGGCAGGTAGGGTATATAAATAGGCTCTGAATCTGGAGCTCTGCTAGGCCCTTACCCCGTTCTACCACCTCCCTGGAGAGAGAGAAAGAGGGAGAGAGAGAGAGAGAGACAGCGTGAGGGGAAGAGACAGCGAGAGAGAGAGAGAGAGAGAGATTGGCACCTGGAAGAGCATCACTTACTGCAAATGTTCAGGTGGACTTCCAGTAAGAAGATAATGGATGTAGATGACCAGGAAAAGAGCTTTTTAATATCCAAATCCGACAGTGGTTTATGGTGTTTACGATCACACGCGTCTTTTATGGTTGTTTCCAGGGACAGAGAGTCTGATTTAAAGGGGCAATAGGAAAGATTTTTGCCCCTCCGAAGCACAGAAATGCCATACTTTATCTGTGAAGGGTTGATAGGTGATAACCCCAGCTGACTGGCGTGTTACACCGCTCGCCAACTGAAGAGCCGTGAGCGACGATGAGGGCTTTAAAGCCTGAGTTTAGCTCATAGGGCTCTTTATTTGGTTTTAAAAAGTCAGTTTATTTATACGATACTACCGACTGTTCCTTTTTCAACACAAGCCGTCGAACCATGGCTAGTTTTATAAGGTTTACTTAGATGGACTCTGGTGCAGAATCAGGTGCCCCTCTACACCCATTTTCCTTCCCTTTGTAATGACAAGAGGAACTCCTGGACTGTAAACTACTGCTATCAGCGGCTTCTTGGAGCAGGAAACACAACTTTGTGCAGGAACATTATGTCCAGGCGAAAGTCAGTTTATGTCACTCTGCTCCTTTCAAAAATAATGCCCTGCGCGTTCAGTCAAAACTCTTCTGCAGCAGCTGGAAGTTGTTGTTTGGTTTTGTATTTGAACACATATACGACCGTATAAAACCAGACAATAGAAATAAAACAGATGTGACGGGGGGGATACACTTATGCAATGGCCCTCGCCCCAACTTAAGGGGGAAAAAAAATACTAAACTAGCGAACACAAAGTGGTTTTAGGAAAATTCAAAGAAAATAAATGACAATAGGAAACACACAAAATGACCAGAAGAGTTCACCGAATCAGCAGACCAAAACCAAAAAATACAGACATACAAGTAAAAAAAAGAGAGAATTAGACAAAATTGAGAATGACTTAGACATCATGAAGTCGCCAAAGTGAAAAGAAAAGGACTATGCTGTTTATGTGAACTGTACAGGCGTAGCGCTGAGAGCTAAAGGCTAATGTCAGCATGCTAACATGCTGATGTTTAGCAGGTCTAATGGTCACCACCTTACTTTATTGTGTTAGCATGCTAACATCTGCTAATTAGCACTTAAAACCAAAGTGCAGCTGAGGGGAGTGTCATTAGTTTTGCAGGTATTTGGTCATAAACCATCGTTGAATGTAACCCAGCCTCATCGCACAACCTTCTGAATTTTCCAAAGTAAAATATTTACCCAAAACTATCAGACCTGCCTTCTCTCCCATTTCTCATGTTTACTGATGTGTCATTAGTTTGGGACTGTTTATTTCTGATGTTCAGGACCGCCAGTTTATCCGCTTCAGCCAAGCTGATTCACATTTCATTTCTTTTGCACCATTTAAAAAGAATGATGCGGATGAGTCTGAATGTCGGTGCCGTTAATATCTCCAGTCCCGGCTTTTCCAAGCAGCTGCGAGACCGCACCCCAAAAGGAGCGGCGTGCCAGGTGACGATCAGCACGGAGCACATTCCTGCCTGTTCACGCGCGCATACGCACGCCGTCTCCCTTTCTCAGCCTGCAGCGGTTCTGCAGAGGTATTTCTGGGTCACCGAGCGGCGGCGGATCGACTGAGGGAAGAGACGCTCTGAGCTCAGAGCCCTCACGCTGCCAGTGTGCGGTACATTGGCAGATGAATGAATAATCCCCGTTGTTTCATTATTTAATAGTGATAGTGATAGGGAATTTTAAGAGCTGCCTCTGCTGGACCACCAGACAAACTCTTCAAACGGTGTGTTGCGCATATAAATAGAATATGAAGAGGTTATTACAGTTCGAACATTTCTTTTTTTTCCCCGATGTTCGAACAAAAGTTCACATTTTGAATCAAAAGTGACAGCCCCAATAGCCAATCCTGCTTAATGAGGTCAGTATCTCCCACAATACAGATGAATCCTTAGTTGTTTAGGACATCCCTAGTCCTAATGTGTGCATATTAGAGCTGAAATAATTACTTTATTTTGTCATTTGACAGTAAATTTATCGGTTGTCAGTTTACAGATCATTTTCCCGCCGTAACTTTTGAGTATCGAGTCTCGTTGGGCAGCGACAGGATGTTTTGCGTGGTACAGATCACGATCAATGACATCCTGTCGTAACTCCAGTGTTTGAGCGTTGCTGGTTACAGCTTCTCAAGCGCAGAACTTTACTTGCTTTTCACCTTTTACCCGCGCTGCACGATACGGTAAAAACTACTTTTGACAGATATCACGATCACGTTATGATTTATGATTAGTGGGAATGATCCTTTTTTATCACAATTTCCACTGAAAAACTATTAAAATCCCGATAATGTGATATTTGTTGGGGTTTCTCTACCAAACAAACATGTCTTACAACTGGAGAACTGAAGATTTGTAGGCCGGGGCATCTCGGCGGCAATTACCTCGCTTTGATCAAAGGTATTTGCTAAATAACTGCATATAGTATTAAAAGTCTACCAAGAATGCAGTGAGAACAGCCTTCTCCAACGATTGCAGGGGTATATCAGCAGCTAACAGTGTTTGAGAATGTGGCACGTCGCCTGAAGCCGGTCGTCGCTCCAGCCTGGCAGAGCATGTGGGATGCTGGGCTAATTCTCTGCGCCTCTGTCCGCTCCCTCAGACGGTGAAGCAGATGTGGCCGTTCATCTGCCAGTTTGTGGACAAGCTGTTCAGGGAGACCATCGAGCCGGCGGTGAAGGGCGCCAACCCTCATCTCGCCTCCTTCTGCTTCACCAAGATCGACATGGGTGACAAGGTGACGAGCGAGCGACACGTAGTTTGAACCGCATTCTTCCCGCGCGAAACACAGGAACGCAAGAGGAGAAGACAAACAACAGTGCAGAACGTCACGTAAAACCGCTCCTGAGAAACATGAAATGCTGTAGTATGATTTAGTGGGAATGCAAAGTTTTAGTTATTTGTACTATATGGGAAATATGCACAGTGACTGGTATGCTTAGATAATAGTGCATGGAACATTCTGGTTCTGTCAAAGTGCAGGTGTTTACATCTTTGTGTTTTTGAAATTCCATGACTTGCACGAACTGAATTTTCTACTCCGTCTCCATTTTCGCACGGGGCGTCCAGGTGAGCAAAAGCAGTAAAGTGAATCCGGGTATTTAGTCATTCCTCAGCATTCCTCCGCTGTTAGTACCAGGCGGTCTTTTGTTTGTCTTCTCCGACTACTTAAACCGCACACGGAGTCGGGCTTTGCTCACATTTCAGAGCGGAGCCTCATATGTAGGTAATAAACGGCAGATCTGAACGGTTCCGATCCCGAGGCTGGTCGGACTTGAGAACAATTTGCACACCTGTCATCTCTTTGTTTCGGCAGCCGCTGAGAGTGAACGGGGTGAAGGTTTACACCGAGAATGTGGACAAGCGGCAGGTCATCATGGACCTGCAGATCAGGTACACAGTAAACCTCTCATAATACCAAACGTTTGGCTTCACCACTGATTGCTTGTAATTTCTGAAGGATAAGCCTGGAGATATTCCTTTTTTTTGTTTTTTTTGTTTTTATTATCAACAAAGCACATGTAAAGGCCAAACCCAACAATGCCTTGATCCTACTAATAAGCAGTGAGAGTAGTGCAAACAGGGATATGGAGTAGCCAGCCAGTGGGGGAAAGTAGCCAGCCACGGGGCATCCAGGGGCATGCCGGCTGGACGTAAAAAAGGAGTTGGCTGTTTGGCCGGCAGTCGGCGCTTATCTTTCTTCCCTCACGTTATAAAACGAATCCTTTTTATTGCATTTTTCCTGGTCTTCCTTTCAGCTTTGTCGGGAATACAGAGATTGACGTGGACATCAAGAAATACTATTGCAGAGCTGGAATCAAAAGCATACAGGTATGACTACAGTGTGAATGTACAATGTTAAGTGCCATTTGTCATTTTAAATGCCATGTCATGGTGCAGCTTTGTTAGCCAGGGTCACAGAGAGCAAGGACTAGCTTCCTAAGGCAGGTCTCTTTCCTGCTGTGTTACTAGATGTACCCGCAGTGCACAGCTCTGTCATGTTGCAGCGCTGTGATTCAGCGCTGAAACTATCGCTCCATTAATTGAATTGTCGATTGGCAAAAAATAAACGGGCACCATTCCTGACAATTTCTGAACCATCCCAATCATGGGGCGGCTGTGGCTTGGTGGCGGAACGGTTGCCTGCCAATCGGAAGGTCGGCGGTTCGATCCCCCAGCCATCTGTCGAAGTATCCTTGAGCGAGATACTGAAACCTAAAATGCTCCCGAAGCAGCGCCTTCGGTTTGTGAATGTTCTCGTATGTAAGTCGGTTTTGGATAAAAGCGTCTGCTAAATGACTAAATGTAAATGTAAATTTTAAGTCGTTCATCAGGCGAAATCTAGAGCTGTTCTCTGCTTTCAGGTTCTCAAATGTGAGAATTAGCTGTTTTCATATCGTAAATTGAATATCTTTGGGTTTTGGACTGTTAGTCGACAAGTCAAGTAATGTGAAGATGTCCAGTTGGGTTCTCAGAATTTACTAATAATGAAAATAATCATTAGTTGCAGCCCTAGTTTGATTTCTTCATTAACTCCACCCGTCCGTCTTTTAAAGGTACATACAGTAGGCGATTTGAGGCCCCCCCCCCGTTGAAAATTAACAAATTGCCTAGTGGGTACATACCTACTTTTATGTGCAAACAATTTCTTAGTTTTGTAAAAATAACTATTACAAAAGAAAAGAAGAAACCCTAACAGAAATGAAAAGGTAATTACACTTGAAATGTATTTATGATATTAGCAAGCTACAAAATAATAAAAAATTCTAGGGTTGCAAACTAATGATTATGTTCATAATCAATATTCTGTCGGTTATTTTTTTTAATTAATCTTTAATGTTTAGTCGGTAAACATTCAAAAATTGTAAAAAATGACCATCACAATTTCCCAGAGTCCAAGACGTGATATTCAGCTAATGGGACGCCCCGCCAGCTCCCCTGTCTTCCACATCCCCTGTCTTTCTTCAGCTGTTCCTACCACATAAAAAAACGAAAAAAAATTCAGTTAACAATGATATAATAATATATAATAAGAGCTGAGCAGCAAGTCTTTCAATTTTAGATGCTGCGACCAGTGAATCTATGGAAACTTTCTTTGATATAATTTATTATCAAAATGGAATTTGGCTCTAATGCTGTATAAATAACAACTTGTGTCAGCAGTAGAAGATGCTCAAATAAAACCTACCAAAAATAGGATAAGTGAAACTATCAAACAAATTGACATAGTAAACTTGACAAACATCAACGGAACAAAAAACGAGCATATTAATATTTAATTGATAGGACTATATAAAAAAGAAAGCGACAGATGTGTGCCTGTATTGGTGGAAGCCCTCCTTCCTTCGACCATGACCGCCGTATTATTCCCTCTCCAGAGATTTACATAATGTGTTGACACAGGACTGATAAAGGAGATGTTATCCACTCGACTGTTTGCAGAGGATCAGGCCATGTTTTCTGGTCAGAGATCACAGAAAGCGAGTGGAGAGAAGAGTTGGAAGGATTTACAGAGAGAAACGGCGGCGTGTACAAGGCAAAGTCAATATTTGCCTTTTGCGTATGGCTGACATTGTCTTGCTGCAGTGCCGAAAGCTGTGTGTCAGCTTTCCATAGGCTGCTGAAGAAATAAGTAGTTAATACACCGAAAGGTGCTAACTTAGAGCTTATCGTGAATGAGTCATACTCGAGGAAGGTTTTTCACGGGCCGTTTTCTTCCCATTTTCTGTCTGACTGAAAAGAGAGCTTCTTCTTCTTGTCAGATGGCTCCTGACACAGGATTATCCTCTGCACATGATTTATAATGCGTCCTCATTCAGGCAGGAATGAGCTACAGGAGGGCGGCGGGATAAACAAAAGGCTATCTTCAGTCTTTCCACTGCTCCCATTTTGATGTGCAAAACGTTGGTATTTGATTACTCAGAGCGAGCTACGACCAAATTTGGTGCTGCAGACGGGCGGTCTACATGTCTGAGGTTTGAGTCACTGCAGCCACTGAGAAAGCAGCGTCCTTAATAATGAAACGCTCTGGGGGGAAACGTTCACTCGTTTCTTAAGAATTTTCAGCCACGTCTGTACTTTCAGTTTAACATAAAAAAATAAAAAAAAAAGCTTAGACCAGCATCCGTTCTTTGCCTCTGTTAAAATCATCACTCTGTCACTTGAAGGTTTCGCGGTGATGACTGATTTCAGTCCCAGATGATTTAAGCCCAGGTTTTCCTTCCTCGCGACTCTTAGCCCCACAAAGGTTTTGCAATGTCAGCATTTAACGGTCTGATATCAGTGGAAACAGCCGCATGTCCTTGTTTTTGAAAAACAAGGACAAATTCCATGTCTCTACAGTAGTCAGCCGAAATCAGACGCTACAGTATCGGCCAAATAATGGCACAATCCACGCAAAAAGGAGGGTGGGGCACAACAGTTTATATATATTAGTTTGTAAGGGTGCTTTCACACCTGCCTCATTTAGTCCGGTTGAATCGTACTAGAGTTCGTTTGCCCCTTCAGTGCGGTTCGTCTGGTCAGGTGTGAAAGCAGCAATCGTACTCGGCTGCGCACCAAAAGCGGACCAAACAAGCGTACCGAGCCTTTCTTAAAGAAGTGGCCTCGGTACGCTTTCAAACGAACTCTGGAGTGGTTCGTTTGTGGTGAGAACGTGATCCGGCCTCGAACAGACCCAACTGCAAAAAGTACTGATCATTTTTGGACTAAACCAGCTGCGCTGTGCATTATTAAGAAGAATTAATGTGCTTTATGTAATTAATGGTTGACACTCCTGATCTCAGAAGGCTGTCTCTGGACCTTCCCTTCCCCCTTGCATGGTCATGCGGGCCGCGAAAGATCGCAAGCAAACGGTGGCTTGGGGCTCAACGTGTAGTCTGGCCATATCTCTTGGCCCAACTCGCAGCATTGGGAAAAGAAGGCACCGTGCTCACCTACTCTGACAGTGACCATCTCAGAAGACACACCTGTCACGTAGTCTAATAACAGAACGCTTCACCTTTAATGAACATAAATAGGTTTCACTAATTCTTGATGTTTTCTTCCCTCTGTCCAGCTTCATGGAACCATGAGAGTGGTGATGGAGCCTCTGCTGGGGGACATGCCGCTGATCGGAGCCCTGTCCGTCTTTTTCCTCAAGAAACCAGTGAGTACCTTGACCTTTTGATCTCATCCTCTCACCGTGACCTCCTCGTGATGTGTGCCAGCAGAGTAGCTCCTCTGAAATCCTTGCAAGCCTGTTTACCAGGAAATTTCCCTCTACACCAGTACACTTTGCAAACATGAGCGAAAAGCCTGAGCTAAAATATGCTGTGTAATGCGCAGAAATAGTTTCAAAAAAGTTCAAGCATTTCGCCGAAAGCACACGTGCAATGAAGATTTTTACAGTCGGGTCTAATAACTTGCAGAAGTCCTACAGTAACCTTGGCCAATCATCACGTTAACATACACTGCATGGATTTGCCCGACTATGGTTCTGCTTGTACTGTACAGTTCGACCAAACCACTGAGTCTTTTCCTCCAGTGTTCCTGAAGGCTTCCCCGGTCCTCCTCTATCAGTGCATTCCGTCTCTCTGACTGCTGTCTTCCTTCCTGTGGCCCTGCACATTTTGTCTTCCAGATTCAGCCTTTGATAGTGGCACCCACGTTAAAATGAGAAGAAAGAAAGATAAAAAAGAATCACAATGCAAAGCCTTGAACAGAGATGGGAAATTGTTCCTTCTCCTCCAGAAAATGTGTTTTCAGCCTGAAATTAGGTGGTTTTTATGGGCGCTAAGGCCGCCAGAAACACGTCTCAGTCTGTATCTTCTACATCTGGGTGGAGGTCACTAATAAGATGGTTTTAGGCGTTGTTGTTTGGTGGGACGATGCTGCGTCTTCCCATCCCCACACCGCAAAGGAACGGAAATCACATCCGATACAGGGCGATTTGTTTTCGTGGTGTGCAGTCAGCGGGCGTTTCGAATCCACTTTTCCATTTTCAAGTCGTTCAGTATTTGCATTTGTGATATTGGGCGACATAAATAAAGTTGACTCGACCGACAATCTGGCTGGAGAGGAAGTCGAGTATTGGTGTCATCAACCAGCTTATCTCTTGGGTTTTGGCTCCTGCTGGTGTTTGTCCCGTCGGCCGATTGTTTGTTTATAAGTTGTGTCGTGCTTTAGTTGTCGTCTGCTGCCCCACCATCCGGGGTTCGGCACATGGTTTCAGGTAATAGGTTGCGAGCCTAAACACTAAGCCGTGTTTTTTTTTTATTTGTTTTTTTATGTAGCTGTAGTTACCTTTCACCCTTTCTTAAATATTTTCTTGTGATTGTATGAACTTTCTGGCGTTAGTTGTGTCATCAGATCCCACCCACATGGTAGTATGTACAGTTTTAAGTAACATTAAAGCTGTTTTTTTTTTTTTTTTACATGTTTTAACTAACTTGAACCATCCGATTATTTTGTGGATGTGTTGAATGGGTGTGACGACAGTAAAGTTTTTTTTGTAACCTGATGTGAATTGCCTGAAAGTTGTCGCGATGACTTCGGCTGTCCTGAGCCGACTGGCAGCCACGGTGCGTTGCTGTGGTGCCTTGTTTTCGTGACGTCATTAGCTTGACATACCAGTCATTGTTTGGTTTTATCTGGCATGCATTATTTGTACATCTTGTCGTTATGGCTGCCAGCAACGACATGAGATTTGAACAAAGAAGAGTGCTTTTACTCTGTACTAATCAGGTTTAGTAGAAGGACTCGTCAACAAAGTGCTGCTTTGGTTTCATATGAACACTGTCTGGTGATAGTTCCAGTTAGATTATGTGGTTATCAGTGCATTTTGTACTTAGTGATAAAATGAATAAAACAGGGTTGTTTATAATGGTTTCTAAGAGAATCACAGCCATAACGAATTAGCCTTGAGTAGTCAGAAGTTTGCACACACATTGTGCCTTTTGCATTATGGCAAATTAAGTGTGTCTTTAGGTTTTATGCCCAAATTTTAAGCATTAATATATCATATGAAGCATTATCCGTGAAACCCCCCCCCTCCCCACGCTGCTTTCGTTCTCTTCCTGTGCCAGCCTGGCAGAACGGCATTGTGGTCCACCACGCTCTACATGTAGAGCGCTAACTAGGCCACAGAAAGCCGTACGCCCACTTCACTTTGCTTGCGCTCACACACAGACACATGCCAGCGGTCGCGTGCACACATGCGCCGTGCATTCAATTTGCCTGTCGCATGTCCACGCAGGCCAGCACGCGGACGCGAGGGGAAAGGACTGACGAGAAGCTCAGCTCCACACATAAAGATCGGCTTACGGGTCATAGTAAGCACTACCCGAGCCCGTGGAAACACAGGAATAGTGTCTTCAGGACTAGAAATGTCTAACACAAAGCCTCTGTTACAAACTGGAGATGCGGATTTAGAAGAAATGTGGACGCCGACCGGGTTGGAAGGATATGGTATAAAGATACTTTTGGGCTACCTTATGGGAAAGTGTAGGATCCAGAGTTTTCAGAGGTTAACCTGGTCAATGGATTGAAAGTCATACATGTCTCGGCCGATGCAGCACATATTTTGACCTTTTTTTTTTTTTTTTTTTTTTTTTTTTTTTTCCTTTTAATTCCCCCTTTTTTTTCTTTAACACTTTCCTTAAAAAATTCAATTTTTCCCACTTTTACTTTTTCTTTTTTTTTTTTT
>CM022487.1:24934619-24964892 GCA_011952105.1 Coreoperca whiteheadi | reverse complement strand
GGAGAGAGAGACTGGTCTGCTCCGTGGAAGGCTCCAGACAAACAAAACAAGACAGACAGGAAACACAAGGCAGGGAAAAACACTGGGAAACATGAGGAAGCAGAGGGAAGATACTCCCAAAACCCTGACATGAGGTGCTGTACTTCAGTACAGTTTTTAAATTACTAGTTAATTTGGAGATTCAGATCACCGGTAATAATACAAAATATAACCAAGAAATAAATGATGACGCGTTAATGTCAGTTAAGATAAGACTTTACTGATCCAGGGTTTATATACAAGCTACCCAGCAGTATATAAAGTGAATAACTCCACCTTTGCCAACATTAAAGTGATGTACATTAATTCATCAGTATTTATAACCCAATAATATAATATACATTATTCTGAAATGAGCTATTTTGCATAATGAGGACTTTTACTTTTGGTACTTTAAGTATATTTTGATCCTAATACTTTATTTAAGTAAAAAGTCTGAGTACTTCTTCCTCCACTGAACATGAGTCTGAGGTTTGAACTTAATATAAGTATGATATTTCTTAAAAAAATGGGGGGGGGGGGGGGCGACTCCTTCTTCTTGCGGAGAAATGTTAGCTAATCAATTAAGGTCAGGAGGTTTAAAGGTTAAAAAAGGATTGAAATGTTTTACTTAGATTTGATTTCATATTTATAACTTGTATTATTGTTCCTGTTATATACATATGTTCCTTTCGTGTGTGTGTGTGTGTGTGTGTGTCCATGTACAGATGCTCTGTGTATATGCAGAGATATTTCAGCAGTTTCACGCGTCACGCTCCCTCATCGCTCCCCATCTGCTTCGAGCCATAATCACGGCTTCCAGCATTTGACATTTTAAGCCTCTTTTTAGAGGAAAAAAAACAACCAAACATTGTGAGCTTTGTGGTCACTCTTAATCTCAGACACACGTACACACACAAACACAAACACACACACACTCCTTTGTCTGGCTCTTTCTCGCACACAGAAACTGCCACCTTTACGATCTTATTTACGACGTTTTAAAGCACAAACGCACTGACGGCAGGTCATTCCGCGTATATGTTAACCTTGACAACTGGCTGCTCACGCGACCTTTTATGGTCATTGGCCTGGTGTTATTTTGAGCCTTCCCCAACGGGAGTCTGGGGATCGTCCTGCGACGGCACGGTTTGTGTGACGGCGGTTGCACACTGACCAGCAGCCGCTCCACATCTGCTGCAGGGGCACCGCAGGCTGAGACTGGTTCGCCGTATGAAAGCGATATTTCTGCTTCTCAGTTCCGTTTGCGCCCTGAAAAATCAAATTGGCCTGATTTATCGGGACAAAGAATCTCTCGGCCTCAGCCTGTCTCACTCAGGCCCGGTAGCTGCTGCTGCTTGCTTGCCACACCTCTGCTCCCTCCAGACTACACCCTATTTTAAAAATAAAGGATTTATTTGCCTGCATGCTCTGACAAAAGAAGGTAGCAACCAGTAAACCCAAACTCCAGGCTTCTTTATGGACACTACGTCCGTGTTGGTCTACGGTCTCTGCTACAACCACCACTGCTGCTGCAGAGTTTATAGTCATGTGCACTAACATCACACACGGGCCCGCACGTATTAGGACAGTCACTTTTGTCCAAAATTCAAATGCAGGAGAGAGCTGCCAGTTAATTCTGTCAGATGGATTCAAAAGCAAATCCCACGTTAACCTAATCTTGGGAGAACTGACGTGGTTCCAGTCATTCTCTGGGCATCCTCATTTGGGTGACAAGCTGACAGACGACTCCTCAGATGTGCAAAGAGCGTTGCCTTTAGCCACAATTCTGCAATAAATAGTGAAGATGGTAAAAAATATGACTTCTCACGTTGTTGTGCACGCTATTTCCTCCATTTTTTTGGTAATGAAGAGAACAAAAGACCTGTATTTACTGAGAGAGGGAATAGGGCATATTCCGCTTATTACATGTTTAGAGTTATAGTTGTAGCTCAGGTGAGGAGAGCCGGTTGTCGATCCCCTGGCTCCTCCTGTCTACATGTCAGTGTCCTTGAGCAAGACACTGATCCTCAAATTGCTGCCAATGTGTGTATATGCGGGGACATTTTGTAAAGCGTCTGCCAAATGAATGTAGAATAATGTAAACAACACACTAACCTCTACCTTCTTTGTGTTTTCTAGCTGTCTTCAGTGCAAACCAAAAGTGTCTTCTTTTTTTTTTAAGTGACTCAGTTATTGGAAAATGAATCCATCTCAGCAAAAAATCTTGACATTTCATTTAAAGTAATATTAGGAGATTTTTTTCTCTCTTTTTTTGCTGCAGTTGTTCCTCTGCACAAAGCGTCTGTGGCTTGTTTTCCACTCACTGTGGATGTCTTTGCATAGCGTTCCGTCAGCGGCTCAATACTCCCCTTCTTTTGCGTCTTGTTTAGCCTTCCCTTCCGATCTACTGTGGCATCTAACAGCTGTTTATTAGTTAATGTAATGTCCGACGACAGGGAGACGCAGTGCCGTACCGCGTGCTTCCTGTCTGTATGAAGGCTAACTCAATCTGCCCCGCTGTATTGATTATCGGATCGATTGAATTAAGAGCTGGACTCCTCGGGTCCTGCCGTCGCTGCCCTGCCGACTCACGACGCCGTCAGGGAGGAGCTGGCAATGTGCAGAAGAAGAAGAAGAAGAGCAGCTCAGTGCTGGAGGAACCTCCGAGAGCAGTGGCGTAGCAAGCTTTTCAAACGTGCGGGGGATGGTTGTGGCTTGTTTGTTAACTATAAATACAATGACAGAAGGGTCCAAACGCATAACATACAAAATATAAAAAGCTTCCCATAAATGAGTGATACTAGAAAAGTATAAAAACACACTCTGAACACACAGAAAATAGGTCAAAAAATAACTAGACTTGCTAAAGAATCAGAATCAGAAATACTTTAATTATCCTAGGGGGAATTTATTTTAGTTACAAACTCCAGATATACAAAAAAAATATATTAAGAACAAAATATAAACATATATATATATATATATATATATATATATAAATATATATCAAGCTTATTTAAAACCCTCGAAAGCATAAATTCAAAGTACCTAGGAAAGGAGGATGTAAATAAGCATAAGTTCCCGCCTCCTCAACACGAGCTGACCGTTTAAATCGAACACACTAAGACAGGCGGGACTTAAGGCAGAACAGCCAATCATCAGCTTGTCACACTCAAAGCTGGTGTCATGTTTGCAGCAAAACTGCGGAAAAACTGCAGGAAAAGTGCGGGTGTTAAAACACCCACATCCCCCACGGGTGCGACGCCCCTGCCAGAGAGCATTTTAGTTTCACAAACGTTTTCATTCAGAATTTATTTGGAATGTTTCTGCTGCAGTTGGAAAATTGAGATATAATTTACTCTTCAAATCATGTTTCAGGTTGGACTGATTCAGGGTTTTGAATCACATTGATCAGATTAGATCAGTCGCCAATATTTTGTTCCAACATTCAGTTTGTTTAACAATGTTGACTATTTTAATGTCAGAACGTTGCTCAAAAACAGAATTCAGGCCCCTAAAACGAGTTTTCCTGTTAGCTATTTATTATAAATGTTGTAAAACCTAAGCTGCTGTGAGGGAGAAACGTCCATCATTGAATAGGTAGTAAAAGTAAAAATTCTTCCCACAAATCCTGATATGCAAACTTTGGAGATTTTTAGTTTTTGACCGAAAACTTTGACACCGCCAAATGTTGTTGGAGAATTTCCGTACATCTTTCTGGCTTACGGGCAGCTGATTGTCTCTGAACTGTCGTGGAAACCAAAAGTCTGAAGGCAACTCAGAGCTGTGCGTGCTTTTCGTTAACAGGAGCAGCTTGTCGGGGTAGGGGATCGTGTTTTACCTCCAAGCAGCAAATTCCTTTTTCTCTTCCTGTCGCTTCGCCTGTTTTTTTTTCGCTCATCGTTTTATTCAAATCTAAATCACATTTCTTCTCTCTCTCTCTCTCTCTTTCAGTTGCTGGACATCAATTGGACAGGACTCACGAACATGCTGGACATTCCTGGTGTCAAGTAAGTCACTGCATGCAATGTGGTGTGAGTGTGTTGAAGCTTTGTGTGTGTGTGTGTGGGTATTCTGTGTTTCTAGCTTGACATAGTGTATTTGCATTGTCTGTGTGCCATTTGTTGGTCTGTGCATCCATTGATTTGAATTAGAATGAATCAGTTTACTTTGTTGTTAAGATGCCAAACTGTCAAACTGGTCCTCACAAAGATGGCTGTAAAAGGGCACACACACACACACACAGACACAGCTGCTCGCTAATGGCCAGCTTGGGCCGTGTGTGTGTGTGTGTGTGTGTGTGTGTGTGTGTGTGTGACTGTGAGTGTGTGTGCCCTTTTACAGCCATCTTTGTGAGGACCAGTTTGAGTTTTAGACCTTGGGAGTGAGGACATTTTTGGAAAGGGAGGAAATGTTGGCCGGTCCTCTCTTTTCAAGAAGGTTTTAGGTGTTGGGGTTGGGCACTTAGTTGTGATGGTTAGGGTTAGGGTAAGGGGCTGGGGAATGCATTATGGCAATGAGAGTCCTCACAAGTATAGCTGTACAAACGTGTGTGTGTGATAGAGACATGCTGTCATAACTTTGTCTATGTTGTCTCCTTGTGGACCTGCTCTCACGCTCTGTGTATAATCCTATGTGTGGATCACAGAGTGCTCTATGTAGCAAACATAATGTACACAAACACACAAGTTTAAGGGTAGCTGTTAGCTCGCACCTTTGACCTCTGACCCCGCTGTGGCGGCCAGAGGTCACTGTTTCGTTCGCTACTTCCTACATAATGAACACATAATGAGCAGTACGTTTTAGATCAGCTACCGTTTTGCATCATTATTCAGTTGTGATGTTGTGTGTGTGTGTGTGTGTGAACTCTTATTTCCGTGTGTGTCGTCTGGCATTGCATTGTGGGAACATTTCAGCCTCATACTAGACTGGATGGAAATGTTATTATGGTTCATGTGATCCGGCTATAACTGAAGGCTGGCTGCTTTCCAATGAAATGCCATGCAGTGAGACTGCTCAGTGCCCACAGTGCCATTCTGCCTCTGATATAATAACCATAACACCTTATTCTATTACATTCTTCCTAAACCACAAGTATCCATTGTAGAATACGTCTTCCACTGAATCTCTGTGTTCTTTTTCTTGTGTCTCCTTCCTCGTGTTTTCCGTCTTAAGAAGGTTGAAGTTTGTCCGTCGAGCTCATGGACACGTTTAAAGGGGCCCCGTGGCGTTTTCTTGCAAGCAGGCGAGTTGTGTTTGCATTTCGGCGTCGCTCACCAGAACGCCTCGAGGCCTGACAAGTGCGATGAACGCGTGTTCAGGTCCTCCCGTGAAACATTCGCACAGCTGACTTTTCTGAAACGCTTGGAACCGGCGTCGTTTACCGGCGGGACGTCTTCATCAACCCGGGAAGCTTTTACAAACTAGTGTTGTATTTCAGCGAACAGGTCATAGAGAGAAGCACTCTTTTTTTTTTTTTTTTTTTTTTTTTTTTTTGTATATTTTTCTTCTTTTTTCTCCAAAACCTTTCAACTAAAAACATGCCGAGCACTCGGTGCTTTTTGGAGCGTGCAGAAGCACATCCTCCCAGCTTGCTATAATGACAAAATGAAGCCGGTGCTTTGAAAAGAGACGTTCCCAGTAGACACGCAGCCAGAGCGGTCTATCATGCTCCCAGGCTCTGCTGCTGGAACCATTACATTAACCACCGGATCACAGAATGGATTATGACCTTTTATGCCCCCCCCACACACACACACACACTAAGTGTTGGTATTTATAGTAACGTGATTATGAAAGGAGAACCGCTGCACACAGAGATGTGATGTTGGGAGTGGATTTGGTGAAGAAGCTTTTCCAGACAGGACTTCTTTTTAGCTCGGCATCAACCTCGAGGGAGACGACGACGAACTTTAGATTTTACTTAAAAACACCCAACCGACAAAGACACCACATGGCGGTGACAGACGCCGTGTCTTTGTAATTCACAAATGCCTTTGCGTGGTGGAATTTGCAGCATGAACTGTCATGGTTCCATTGTGAGAGTTTTTTGGAAGTGAAACCAAAAACCTCCTTTAAACTCCCACCGAGGTTTGGGGATATTTTCAACTCCAACAGAGGCGAGCCCGGAGGTGGCATCCGTGAGGCTGTACTTGGGCACGCTGATGCTTTGAGCTAACTGCTAACGTCACCATGCCGACATGCTCACAATAACATTGCTAACCGTCTGATGTAAAACGGGTATAGGGTGCGTTCACACCTCTAGCTCGGTTCGTTTGGTCCGAACCGAGGGCAAACAATCAAACATTGTAGCATTTTTCAGCTGTTTTGGTTCCTTTTCACACCGCAGTGATCGCTTTGGCCCGAACCAGTTGGAACGAACCAAACTGCAGTCACATGACAACATCCACATCACTCATTGGCCGCGGCGTATTTCCTTAACTGCTTTTCGATTGGTCAGAATTTAAGTGCGGGAAAATTCCAACAGAAGTGGAAAAGCCAGCAAACTATGGAAAGCCGACTGCGGGCTGTTTCTGTTCCTGTTCAGAATCTATTACATTGGTTCTACACACCACAATATGCAAACAATACATTTCTATAATGAAGCGCGATGCGGCTTGAAAACAACGTTCTGATGCAAACGGCGAGCGCGCATCGCTCGTCACTTCACGCTCATCTTCCCAAAATATGACTACGGCAGCTGGTTTAGTCCAAAAACGACCAGTATTTTTTGCAGTTGGGTCTGTTCGAGGTCGGATCACGTTCTCGCCACAAACGAACCGCTCCAGAGTTCGTTAGAAAGCGTACCGAGACCGCCCCTTCAAGGTGTTTGGTCCGCTTTTGGTGCGCAGCCGAGTGCGATTGCTGCTTTCACACCTGAGCAGACGAACCGCACCGAAGGGGCAAACGAACTCTAGTACGATTCAGCCGGACTAAATGAGGCCGGTGTGAAAGCACCCTTAATGTTTCCCAAGTTCACCGTGTTAGTTTCCAGTGTTTGCATGCCAACATTTTCTAGTTAGCACTTAACACAAAGTACAGCTGGTGTCGCAGGTTTTAGTTGGGCAGGTTATCTGGCCATAAACCAAAGTATTCGAAAACTTAAAAGGTGACCTGATGGTGGCACTAGATGGATACTGAAGGGATCACCAAGGTTCTTACAGTTCATGCTGAGGGGAACATGAATATCTGTACTAAATTCCGTGGCACTTGTCTCCAATAGTTGTTGAGGCATTTAACGCAAAACTGCAAATGTGAAGCTCCATGGTGGCGCTAGAGCGGGGGTGCCCAAACCTTTTCCCAGGGAGGGTCTAAACTGAGCCTTAACGGTGGGCCGCGGGCCAAAAGCAAACACCTATTGTATGGTTAAGATGCAAAATAGTAGGATCCCAGGTTCCCTTAATTGAATGACTTCCTCTCCGCCTGCCGCGATAAAACGGAAATGAAAATAAAACAGGATGAACAGCTTGACTTTTTTTTTTAAACCCATATTTTTTTCGCTATAAAAATCTGGCTGGCCAAATCGCACCGTGCCCCGCTGTGGGCAGCCCTGCGCCAGAGGCAAAGTCAGGGGATCATCAAAGTCCGTTATGCAGCATCCTCCGAATGCCTGCACACAATGTCATGGCAATCCACTGAATAGCAGTTGATATGTTCCAGTTTGGGCCAAAGTGATGACATAACTTCCACAGAGCCGTGCAGCTCGCATGGAGAATAACGAGAGGTATTTTTAGAATCTGACTTTCCCCCAAAATTTTGTAAATAGATTTGTTTGTTATTATAATAATAGGGGGAATACAAGCCCAGATTGTGTATATATATATTATAGATGCAACAAGATCAACAAAACCTGACTCACAACCTGACGGTGGTGTTTCCTGTTGGTTTACTGTTGGTTTTTCAGCAGAGAAACTTGCTGCGGTTTGCAAAAGACTCCGCCCTGTGAAATGTAGCTTTCCTTGTTCGGCGAGTTTGTAGGAAAACACCAGAGTGAGTGAGTGAGTGAGTGTGTGTGTGTCTGCTGTGAAGACCTGCCCTCGCCCCACCCTCCTCGCTCCCTTCCTGTGCAGTTAGTGTGAAGGAACTCATTATTACCTCAGTGATGATTTGCATTTTGTACTGAAACAGCAGGAAAACGCGAGCTGTGTGTGTGTGTGTGTGTGTGTGTGTGAGTGTGTGTTTCGCAGACCAGGAATCAGCAGTTCAACACTTAAAATCAACTTAGCATTTCCATGAAATTCCATTCGGAAACTGACCCAGGATCAACCCTTTCAGGGGTCATTTATTTCTGTTAGCTGTGTTTTAATGCAGGCCGCTGCCGCCCTCTAGAGGAAGCGAGGCGAAGGAGCAACTGTTGTCTATACTCATCTATTGCCGGAGCGTCTTTGTGCTTTCCAGACATGTGGTAGAAACTAAAACCGGGGCCCCCGCTCATCAAAATGCACCCAAACTTCCCCGCTCGCTTTCTCACATGCACACACACACACACAGCACCGGCTGTGACTGCAGCCAGGGGGTTGTGGGGCGTCTTAATACTGCTCATCTTATAGAAATAATGTCTGGAACCCGAGAGGAGTATAGTGTGTGTGTGTGTGTGTGTGAGCACATTCGTTGCTACACGCGTGTGTGTTTGAGACACAAATAGACGGCTGCAGATGTAAACGCTTCCCTCCCCGCAGAACAAGGAAATACCTGCCGAACGGCAACCGGCGCACCTTTGGACATATTACATTGTTATTGTTTTTGATGTTGTCGTTTCTACCCTCTTCCTCCCCTCCCTCCATTCTTCGCCCCCCCATCACTTCCCTTCTCTTCTTCCCCCCCATTTCTTCTCCCTTGCCCTTTTTTCTCTCCTCCCCTCCCTCCCTCCCTCCCCAGTGATTTGTGTGACAACATCATCCAGGACATCATCTACAGCTACCTGGTCCTGCCCAACCGCATCAACATCCCTCTGGTGGCAGAGGCCCGCGTGGCCCAGCTACGCTTCCCCATTCCCAAGGTGATATACAAACACACACACACACACACACATTTACGGTTACTTATAGTTTCGAAACAATAAACTTGATTTGATTTGATTAAGGGTTTGAACAGTCTCTGGGCACAGCTTCTCAAATGTGATTGTTGTCTGCTTTACATCGTTCTTTTATCATTGTTAAGTGAATATGACTAGTGAACATAAGCATCTGTTGCATTTCCAGTTATTGTGATTTCTGTTTTAGCTTCAGAAATGCTCAAGTTTACTCAAGCAGCACATTTGCCTCTGAAGTAAAGGCTGAACTACAATAGAGCAGATGGTGAACAGTGTTTTCTGTGGGACATGGTAAGTCCCTTTGGGGTTTTCCCCTTTGTAAAACTATAACATGCGCAAAAAGAGATATTAAAACACAATAAAGGACAAGCAAAAAAGCATAATATGAGCACTTTAAGTAAACATCGATCTACCTTTGCCGTTTTAACCTAGAAAAACAAATGCCGAAACATCGCAACTTTTAAGAAAAGCGGCCGCAACATCAGGCATTTTAGGGCGCAACAATCACGAAAAAGGCCCCGCGAAATCCTGGAGGGACTGACTATAGTGTATTATATTTTTTTGGTTTTTGCCTTGCTTAGTACTTCCATTCTTGTGTGCCCTGACGTGACAGTGAGCTGCTGTTACAAAGAGTTTCCCCTCGGGGATCAATAAAGTACTTCTGACTCTGACTCTGACTCTGATTAAAACCTCCCTCTGAACTTCAGCTGCTCCTCATAGTAAATCACTACAAAAAAAGTCCCTGGAACCAGACGCCGCACCGAGACTGTCGCTGTCAGTTTTAATGGTCCTAATTTAACATTCATTGCTTTGTATTTTAATTAAATAAAATGTTTTGGGTGTGTTTCTGTTCGGCCGTTTGCCTTTGAGGGCCAGCCACCGTGCTCTCCGGGTCCAGCCTCATCTCACCCTCCCTGCTGCTCCCCTGTCTCCCCAGGCCGTCCTGAGGATCCACTTCATCGAGGCCCAGGACCTGCTGGCCAAAGACAAGTTCCTCGGCGGGCTGATCAAAGGCAAGTCGGACCCGTACGGCGTCATCCAGGTCGGGACCCAGCTCTTCCAGAGCAAAGTCATCCACGAGACCGTGCATCCGAAATGGAACGAAGTGTACGAGGTGAGCGCCAGCGGGGCTGACAGCCAGCGTCAGTCTGAGCTAAAGGGGGAGGAAATTTAGGCCGGTGTGTTTTATAGTTGGATTCTGAGTTTTGGCCTCGCGCGTGAGAAAGACACACACAGCATACATGGGTCTCATCAGAACAGAAAGCCGTCCCTTCTGGTACACCTGTAGTGGCACTTTAAACAGCAGCCTTGCTTATTGGACCTCTAACGTTTCCTGCAGGCGTCCAGTGATTTGTAATCATCACAAGACAGTGATTACAGTCCTGTTCAAAGGTCTGTCTATAATAGGGCTGGCTATTTATCTCTGAAATGTTGTTTTTTTTAAAAGATTTTTTGGGCCTTTTCAGGATGCTTTCTGCATTTTTGCCAGAATACGTAACTTTACATGCAAATTATAATTGCACATGAATGCAAAAGTGGATGCGCATTCTTTATGACTCTATGAGTCCCGGTTCTTGAAGGTGTAAAGACGAGGGGGGGAAAAAAGGAGAGCTGTCGGAAGGGAAATAGGCGGCAGACTGGGAGTTCCTGGTCAGTCCAGCGTTCAGCCTGAGAGCGTTTTCATGCACCAAGAGTAAGTGGCTCCAAGGCCCTATTGGCCAGAACCCACCTCGTCTACGGCAGTCCTGTGTTCCGCGTGCATGCATGTCTTACAATAATGTGTTGCTTGTATGTTCAGGCCTTGATGTACGATCACTCGGGACAGAATCTGGAGATCGAGCTGTTTGATGAAGACACCGATAAAGACGACTTCCTGGGAAGGTACGGTTTCTGTATTTTCTTTTACTTTGAACCAGGACCGAGAGGGACGATCCCGTCACGCCTGCCTTAGCCCATTTACATTGGCTCCCTGTTTGTTTTAGGGTTGCTTTTGAGGCTCTTCATTGCCTGGCTCCGGATTGTATTTCAGAGCTTTTGATCCCCTTTGGACCTTGACGTGGTGTGAGCTCTTCAGGCGGGGTCTTCTGTCTGTTCCCGAGTCCAGTATGAAAACAACACAACGCGTTTTTATCGGAAAGCATACCCTGATTTTACCAGAGCCCTCTGTTTATTTTATTGGTTTTTAATTAATAGTTATCTCTTATTTTGTTTGTTATTATCATTATTATTATTGTTGCCAGAACCTGGAACCCGTTATAACGTCGCCTACTCCTCCACCTCTGTTTCGTTCTCATGGCGTCCTCTCCTTTGTAAAACTCAGAAAAGACAAACACTACATTTCTGTCTCTTATAACTTATGATGTGCTTAAATATTCAGTGTGAATAAGGCTCTTTTTTTTTATGGATAATTAAGGCCAAAAATGGTCATGGACTTTGTGCTTTTCACAGATGCTCTCAGTGCGTTCTGAAGCGACTGCTCCAATAATCGATTACTTGTGATTTTGATAATGGAGTAAGTTGAAGTGGCGCGTCCTCTTGTCTTGGCTCCTAAAATGTGAAGATTTGCTGCCGTTCGTTTCTACATCATTGTGAACTGAATAGCTTTGCGTTGGGACTGTTGGTCGGACAGAACGAGACACCTGAGACGTTCCCACGGTTGATTACTGGGGGGAAAAATAAGATTCACTTATAGTGATTATTTTTTTTGTTGTTGTTATTGAATTAGCGTTAGTTGCGGCCCTCTCATGAAATGTAACGCTCAACAGTAACTCAACATATCAGGATCACTAAGTATTGACACTGCATACTATAATGTATGCTGCAATAAGGATAGCTGCACATATAGATTCAGTACTTTACGTATTCTGTATATATATATATATATATATTTTTTTTTTACATTTTATACAAATCACATTTGTCATAAAGAGTTTCAGCCTCCATTTGCCTGATAGTAGTTTTCCATCAAAGGCCCCTGAGCGCGATGGGTGGCTTTCGCAGCGGTGTTTAATGAATGAGCGCAGCGCAGCGTTCACTAGCCCTCAGTGAACGCTTTTGTACTGTCTGTGGCTTGTTTTGCAGTCTGATGATCGACACGAGCGAGCTCCAGAAGGAACAGAAGGTCGACGAGGTAACCCGCGTCTCTTCCTCCATTTCAGACTGAGCAGCAGTAAACGTTTTTTCCCATATAGCGAGCTCTGTGGTGCTCTGCCCTGCACTTCCCAACAGGTCACCCGTCACTCTGACCCTGAAAACCGATGATTGCATAATAATAATAGCAGGAATTATTTCATTGCAATTGCTATTGTTGTTTTCTTGTCGTTGTTAGTTTGTTCGCTCCAGACATTTTATTGTGTAACTTCTTTTGACCAACCAGTGCAGACCAGCTATCATCAAAACAAATAGTCCCTTGATCCTTTTTCACATTATATAGAAATCAGTGACATAGTGTTTAGTATTAAATGAGTTGTAATATCAAATGATAATAAAGTACATTTAAAAGCAGAAAATAAATAAAAAATAAACAAAGGCAGGCATACATTATGTAACTTAAATCCTTTTAAATAGTTCATATATCAGTTTAATTGCATTTACTGTATATATACATGTCTTATTATTATTCTAATTAAAAGAAGGGAGCGATTTATATTATTCTGACTTACAGATGGGAAATAAAATTACTTCTATTACTAATTTGATTTTATTTTTTTACTGTTTTCTGGTTCTCATTTTTGCAGTACAAAATAACATTTGTGGCTTTCACGTATGAACAATCCATTTTTTTTTTAAGCGTTTTTTGCATCTTCGTCTGTACAAAAATCGCTTTTGTCACTTTTGTGTGTCCCCAAATCACATCAATTCCTGTGTTCCACGGGAAAAAGGCACAGTATATATATATATATATATATATATATATGGATATAAATCTTTGCTGTGTTTGAACAACCATATTTCTGAAGAACCCTGTTTAGTGCTGGAAGCCAAACAAATTTCCGCGATCGAACTCCCTTTAGAAGTCTTCCTCTGCTTCACGGTACACACTGGGTTTGATTTATTTCCGTCTATGCATCTCTGCATTTATTGGACAGAATTTGGCGCCCCGGAGTAGAAATATCGCGGTATTGATATTAACATGGAGTATTTCTTTGTCGTCAGTGGTTTGTGATGGACGGCGTGGCTACGGGGAAGCTGCACCTCAAACTGGAGTGGTTGTCTCTGCTGCCCACACCTGAGAAGCTGGACCAGGTGCAGTGCTACTGCTCATTCAAACCATTAAACAAAACACGCTAGTTGAACATTGCCATCTTTGACCGGGGGGGGGGGGCTTGTGATGGCCATTTGACCTCCAGCGCTGCCTGAACCCGTACACATGTTGTTGGCCCCCCCGAAAGCTCAGAGGATCGATTTTTACCATGAAAGCGAAGCAGTTACTGCAGCTTTTCGTTTCCCCTCACAGGCGCTGACGAGCATCAGAGCGGATCGCGGTCAAGCCAACGACGGCCTGTCGTCCGCGCTGCTCGTCGTCTTCCTGGATTCGGCCCGAAACCTGCCGGTGAGTCAGTCTGGTGGAACGCCGCAGAGTTTCGCCTCAGGGTCGATAATTCAATGGTTATGGATATTTATTAAGCCCAGGTGAAGAGAAATGGTTTTGTTAGGGAAAGCAGCTGGCCGCGACGCCACGTGGAGGCTGGCGTTTACGAGCTGCCCTGCTGGTCCTCAGTCAGCCTCGTGCCAGTTTACACGCAGGGACAGAAGCGTCTTGGCTGCAGGATCGGCCCTGCTGTCAAATGGACAGCTTTGTGATTGAAGCCCAAGAAGAAAAAAACAATAGTTAGGAATGATAAACATAGAAATACTCCTGGTAAAAAAAAAAAAAAAAAAGTAGTATTTTATCATCCCTAACTTTATATATGTTTTTCACCCAGGATGCACCACATTCGTGCCCCTTTTTTTAAAGTTTTTTTTTTGTTGTGTTTTTTGTGTGTGTGTGTGTATTTGGCAACACTTTTGCCATTTCAAGAACATTTCTTGATTCCCCGCCCGTCTGGTGCGCCAGGTTGTTTAAAAACAAGCACTCGAGCATTCTCGCTTGATGGGGTGTACTTGCCGTCCGGTTTTTGCTTGTTGGTCCCAGGTGCGTTCATCTCAGCCCCTCGCTTGTCTTCTTTTTCTGAGCTTCTTTCCTGCTCTTCACCCCGCCTCATCTTAGAGGTGCAGTAGGAAGGACGCTTGCTATTTACGTGTTTTTGACACTCCCGTGTTGCTTAGTTGGCTTCAGACGAGGCTAAACGTTCACACAGGTTCTCCCGGCTGGGCTCCCTTCCCTTTTTTTGGCGAGGAGTGTGGCTGCTGCTGTTCCAAGCATTTACTCAGCCCTGGTCTCATGTGTTTATGGCCACCGAACTGTTGGGGGTAAGATCAGATTGTCACAGCACCTTTTAGGTAAAGAAAGTCTTTTTCCCGTACAGTATTTTTCTAGTTTAAATAGCTTTTAGGCCTGCACGATTCTGGGAAAAATATGAATCACGATTTTTATATATATTTTTTTAAGCTTAGAATTGATCGAAAGTCATTTAAAAGTGAGATCGTGAACAGGGTGACTCGAGATCGCGATTTTATGACGATTGATCTTGCAGGCCTAATAGCGCTGCTCGGTAGCGTTTGCAGCCGGTAGTGCACGCCTCACCTTCCTCTTTTCAGCCTCCTCCTCTTCTCTGCTTCTTCTCTCCCCTCTGAAGAGCGTCTTCGAGGGGAACTTGGGCTCCGGCTACTTAAAAGAGAGGCGGGCGGCGGGCCTCGTGTTTTGCGAGAACACCGCCTCGCTCTATCGGACCTTATTTGTGAGTCGGCTGGCTGTTTTCCTGCATCCCAGAGTAGTTCGGCCAACGCCACGGTGTGACCACCTCCGTCATGTTCCCTTTGCTTGTGTTTTTAAAAATCAGAGGTTTGCCTGAGGAGCATGAATCCCTACCATGAGCATGCGCTGAATACCTTAATATCATCATTTGTTCTGACTGTCGTTTGTCGGCGTTTGACTGATTTACAAAGCTGAAGCAACGTGACAGAAGAACGAGACCAGAAAAGGAGCGAACCCCAGTGACGGTTTAGGTTTTAGGACAATCAAAAGCATCCTTTGTAGCTGTACCGTTTTCCTTCATAAGCAGTTATTGATCTCACTGGATTCGTTGACACAGTCCGCCTTGCTTCACGCTAATCCAGCTTCGTCATTGTTTCCCGGAAAGCGGGAACCCCGGCCGTGTGTCCAGTAAAATGGGCCTCGCCTCAGGAGACCGCGAGATACAAAGAACGAGCCCTAAGGACAAGAAGTCACGTTGAGGTTTTCCTGCCTCGCTGCCAACACCGACATTTTTAGCAGAGAACAGAGTTTCAAAGGGCTAAAACAACCAGGGCTGCTCTACGCTACTGAAAGGGATTACATGCTGTCGGTGCACAAGCACAAGTATTTTAATGTTCTCTTCTCGAAATTAGTGTTGACTTTCTCACCCAGGTTTAGTCTTAGTCCTGAGATCATACAGTAAGTCCACGTGAGTTTCAGACGTCCTTATTTGAACTGTTTTTCAGTTGATTAAAACTCTCGATGAACTTTTTAGTCCAGTTCGTTGCGGAGAATATTCGCCAATCTGGTTTTGCTCATCAGCAGATTAGTTGACAGAACATTTTAGTCTAGTTTTAGTAAGACGTTTGCCCGTTTAGTTCACCCCGAGCAAACTGCTTCAGTGCGTTGTTTGCCATTTAGAAGGGGTAAAAAAAAGAAATCCTTTTTATTCGTCGCCAAAAATATTGAGATATTGTGGCAGTGTTTATTTCCAAATTCCATTTTGGTCAATTGTTGTTAGGCTTTTTTTGTCCACAAAATCATAAAGACATTTAGAGACAGTTTTCACTTAAACGTCTCCTCTTCGTCGTGTTGGCTGAAGATGAATATTTGTCACAGTTTTAGTTGACAGAGTTCACACCGCCTCGAATCTTCAGTTCACGGACATATTCAGAAAGTCCCGGACTCCCCCCCCTCCCAGGCAGGTTAAACCCCCCCCTTTAAGGATTGTTTGTACTGTATGCTGCAGTGGCAAATGAGTTTTCTATGTCATTTATTTGGAGAGGAAGGAATGCATTTTGTATTGGCTGACGTTGAGCACTTAAATAAGCCGTTCGGACTGTGTTTGCCAGTAGGTGTCACTGACGAGTCAGAGCATCCAGTCACTGACGCTCCACAATTTGAATCTGTCATTGAACTTCTCTGTTCAGGTTGAAATCACTGTTCACTCGTCATTCGGAGCTACGCTGATCGAGCACGCAGTCTGTGGTTCTGTACCGTACTGCAAAAACACGGCAACACCCAGTTCCGCCGCTGATTCGATGCTCCGACCTTCTGCACGAGAAGGACTTGGCTTTCATATCGGAGGGTTTCATACCCGTATCAATGCTCACATACCACCCAGTTACCCGCGGCACACAAAACCGTCGCGGCTTCTTCTCGATCAGAATGACTCCTTCCCTCCGCCCTTCGTTCACTCTCTCCATGTAACTCCGTGACTCCCATCTGATGCTGTGGTATTTTGACCAGAGTCCAACCAATATCTTTTAGCCGACACGGGTTTGTGGCAGATGTTGGCAGCGATCCCAAAACAATCTGCATTCATGCTGCAGATTTTCAACCCTGTTTTTCAAAAAAATTTATGTTACAAAATATAGTTGTTGTATTCGGATTTTAAATTATAGTTAATATTTATAATATTGCAATTACATTTCATACTAGTTTATTGTTCAACTGAGGGCGGGGGGGACCTCCTGCCTCAATATATACCATTGCCACAATTCTTTTAACAGCAAAATTAGATAGATAATTTCCAAAAAATACTTATGGGTTAATGTAAATAAAAACTATAGTTTTTAATCCATCATTAGAAGTTTTTTTACTTTGAATATTCGATGTCAGCATCAGCCTCATGAATCCGGTGTTGGTCGGACTCTAGTTCTGACCTCATGTCCAGGTTTAATTGGGGAATGACATTAACCATGTGACCGTCCATGTTGTCTCTGTCTGTCTGTCCCTCTGTCTGTCCGCGTCCCAACATCTGGCGATGGTGGCGGTCCCCGGTGTGTTCTTCCTCCTCCTCCTCCTCCCTGCATGGCCAATCTTTCCCCCAATAACCTGCCGGTGTGTGTGTGTGTGTGTGTGTCGTTTGCTCTCTCCTGCCTTGTCCCTGGGGGAAAATCAAAGCACAATCCGTTAGAGTACAACCAGGCGGGGCTGCGGAAGGCCTCGCTCAGTAAGGCGATCAAGGTAACGGCACGGTAACGACGCACACCTCTACCGCTCAGACACCCGGGAGGGGATACAGAGGGACACATGCTCACACACATTCAGCTCATATTTGCGCTGTGTGGCCAAAAGTATGCAGACGCCCAAATATGTTGTGGAACATACGACAGCCTGGGAAAAACCTTTTTTTTTTTTATTGAGCTGGGGGGCCACGCGCATTCAGCCAGTTGTTTTTTTTCTTCTTCTTCTTCTTCTTCTTCTTCTTGTTTTTTTTTTTTTCAAACCCAGCGAGCGTTTGAAAAAAATAAAATAAAGAAAAGAAAAAACGGTCCTCCTTTTTTTTTTATTTTTTTCATTTTTGAAGTCGAAGAGAACAAGAAAAGCAGACAGGTGACTACACATGTAACTAACTGGGCTCTAGAGTCTCGCTGCGCAACGAAATAATACGTCACGTACTTTTTTGGATAAAAAAGACATTTCATGTCGACAGGAAAAGAACAAGATTAAGATTTCCTGTCACTAAGGGAACTTGACCAAACCAGGAAAAACAGCCCCAGAACAAAAAGTGCACAAAAGTGTCTGCATTCCTTTTCTGGTCTACACTGTAGATTGAAGCAAGCACTCAGATAAAGCCTTTTAACAGCTGCAGAAGTACAGCGTAGACCGACGAGTCCGTGGCCGATTTCCCTTCCTGGGACTGTACTCGCTGACCGACTGCTGTTGTGACGTCATTAACGAACTCCACTAACTCGTGTTTGTTGACTAAAACTGTGCGCCGTCTCGAACGATGTGTGCTCGTACAAAAACCTCCATTGTTGCCCAAAGTTCGTTAACACCCCAGCCCTTTTGATTCTGAAACTTCCAATTGATCTTTTCCTTTAAACCGATCTGGTGTGTGTTCCAGACTTCCTGGTTTGGGGCCACAGAGACTTTTACCTGAGATACTTCACTGCTTAATCCCTTCTTATAAAAAGCAACACATTTTGCCGATGGTGTGATCAGTAGCACTGATCAAGTTGTGAGATCACGTGGCCAAAAAATGCCACTGCATGAGATCACAATGCGAATTTTTGAAAGTGTTTAGTGACTAAGGGCACGTTTGGTCCGATTGTTTCACGTAAAAAAAAAAAAGAACGAAAAAAAGATGCTAAAACAGTTTAGACTCCATTTGCTCCATCACTGCATCTTTTTTCTTTTCTTTTTTTTAAAGAAATTCTTTGCTAATTGAACCGTAGAGAAAGAACAGTTGTAAAAAGTACTTTTGTGTGTGTGTGTGTGTGTTTTCGTGATGTTACAGAAGTACTTTTCTCAGAGAGATATTCCAAATAAGTCATGAATGCTGGCAGAGGTTGCTAACGCCTTGCTCGCCGTGAAACCTGTCTTTCTCCTTCTGCAGTCCGGTAAAAAGGTGACCAGCGATCCCAGTCCGTTTGTCCAGTTCACGGTGGGACACAAGTCCTTCGAGAGCAAGGTGAGGCAGCCCTCCTCCACGGTCACACCCACCGCCATCAATTCATTCAGAATAATCCTTATGACCAAAGCAACAGGGCTACAGCCAATGTGACTCTGTAGTAACGTTATACTTAACATAATATATTCTGGGCTTGAGGTGCAACCCCCCCCCCTTTCAGTTGGCCACAATAGTTCAACGTAACGTTTTGGGAAATTCAGTTATTTGCTTTCTTTCCAAGCATGAGCTGAGATGGTCAATATAAATCTCATGTCTGTGCGTGTTTAAAAATAAACAAACTCACTCATTCCCACTTTGTTTTGTTTGAATCGTACAAAAACTGAAATTCAACCTGTGGATTAAAGGGGGGGGGGGTTTTACAGGCTCGCACCACTGACTTCTTAGCGTGGAACAGCCCGGTACAGGGACCTTCCTGGAGTGTTGTCGTCATTGCGACGCTGCCAGGCGACCCGCGCTATAGCCAGGGGTTTGCTGCTGCGAAGAAGCGCAGCGCACTCCCCCAGAGAAACAAAATAAGCCCACATGCCAAAAGTTTAAACTGCACTTTCAAAGAAAAGGAGATTGAGAAAGCTGCGTATGTACCTGTTAGCTGTTTGATAAATGAAGCAGGCCAGTGGAGGTTTGTCCTAAGTAAAGAGAGGCTGTAACCAATCTGTGTTCAGTCAGTCTTAACAAATTAGCAGCTTAGATTTTGCACCCCAAATCCCTTAAATGACACAGAAGTGAGCGGTTTTGCAGTTGGCTGTAGTCCGGGTGCCGTCTGTCCCGACTGTGCCTTGATATGTTCCCCCGGCTTTTTCCCCTTCCCTCTAACACCTCTCTGTTGCGTCCTCTTCCAGATCAAATACAAGACCAATGAACCGGTGTGGGAGGAAGCCTTCACCTTCCTCATCCACAACCCCAAAAGCCAAGAGTTGGAGGTCGAGGTGCAGGAGCTTCTTTACGGTCACCAATATAAGATTTGCTGAACTTCAGTTGGCTGACCGTTACGCCACCGCTCCAGTCCTGCGCTTCGAAGCACTTAAGTCTGGGACATGGGAGGTGGGACTGACTTGATCCTGTCGCCTAATGTTGTTTTTGTACCCTGTGCGTTTTAGGTGAAGGACAAGAAACACGAGTGTTCGTTGGGGACGTTGAAGCAGCCTCTGAGTCGCCTGCTGGAGGCGAAGGACATGACACTGAACCAGCGCTTCCCCCTGAAGAACTCCGGACCGAGCTGCACCCTCAAGATGAAGATGGCTCTGCGGGTAGGAGGACAGATGATGTTCTCTGACTGATACCGAGAAGAAGTTGTGCCTTTTTCGTGACATGCCTCCCCTCACTTGCCTCCTTCTCATTTTTCGCTGTATGTGAATAATTTCAGGTGCTGTGCTTGGAAAAGAACTCATCCTCGGAATCCAACCCGTCGTCGGTGCAGGTCCGCAAGGCCAGCTCCTCCAACCCCACCCCGCAGCCCTCGGTCTCCGCGGACTCCCCCAAGCCTCCCTCCTCCACCTCCGACACCCCCCCCCCTGCCTCAGTGTCTGCCCAGGATCTGCCCAACCGGCGGAAGGAGGCCGATGAGCCCTTTAGGCCTCCGGGAAGCGCAGACTTGGGGATGGGTGGAGGAGGAGGAGGTGGTGGAGGAGGAGGAGGAGGAAGCAGCCTGGCGGAGACTGGGAGGAGCACCTCCAACCTGGCCATCTCTGGTTCCCAGCAGTACCTGGCCGGGGGCAAGGAACCCACGCCCAGCATCGCGTCGGACATCTCCAACCCCTACGCCGCTCAGGAGCTGCAGCTGAGACTCCAGCATCTGCAAAAGTATCAATCAATCAAACGTATATCAATCTATCTGTCCAACCAGTGATCAAGCGGCCTGTCTGACCGCGTATAGAACTACTTTTTCTATGTCTTTATGTCCGTGGAAAATAGTTGTGTCTGATTGGCCGGCTGGTGTCCAAACTAAAGTTATGTTATGTTAAACTTTAGGAAACCACAGGAGCAACACTTTGGCTTTACGCCACCTTACCAGTTAACTCTCTCCTGTGAAACCAACATAACTTTATCCCGACTCCCCCCCCCTCTTAATACACCGCCCTCCAGGACAGGCATCTTATACCGTTTCAGCATTGATAGGAGGGTTTAAGTGTGGGCGAATTCTACTGTAGAATCCCAGCGTTGAATACGTTTTCTCTCTGATCCTACTGGGACTTTTAAATAATATACATCTTGGGCAATGCTACACTCTACCTCCCGCAAACTGTGGAAGAAGGTGGAGGGATACAGAAAGGGTTTTAGAACCCATTAGCCTGAAAAACGTTGAAATTTCAATGTTTGATTGCATTTGTGGTGAACACACACACCAAAAAAATCAAAGGTACAGTAAGGCTGTCGTTATGCTATAGTTTTTATTGTCGGAAAAATCCAACGAAAAGACCAAAACCAACGAAAGTACTTTCTGACTTCTCGACCCTGTCTGACTCTCAGCTCCAAGCCCACTGGGTCCTCCCGACGACGTAAGTCAACGTTTATCTCTTCATGCCCCCTCTCTCTGTAGCGGTTCAGGCCCCAGTCATTTCCCGCTGGGCGAGGTCCAGCTGACAGTCAGACACAGCTCCCAGAGGAACAAGCTGATCGTGGTCGTTCACGCCTGCAGGTACGGACCCGCGCCAGCTCGTTGCTTCCGAAAGCCCACTTTCCTCCAAGGCGAAATGCTTTCGCTCTGCAGTGATATGTTCATTTGCTTTGCCTCCACAGAAACCTGATAGCGTTCACCGACCACGGCTCAGATCCCTACGTCCGCCTCTACCTGCTCCCTGACAAACGGAGGTCGGGCAGGAGGAAAACTCACACGTTCAAGAAAACCCTCAACCCAGTTTACGATCAGACGTGAGTCCCCGGGCCTTCACCCGTGTTGTCAGACACGCGCCGACTTTAACGTTTTTATTCGCTGGCCCTGTCCGTGTGTTGTTAATGTACTGAGCGCTCTCCCGCTCTCCGTACCGGTCAGGTTTGAGTTCACGGTTTCCCTCGTGGAGCTCCACAGGAGGACGCTGGATGTGGCAGTGAAGAACGGCGGGGGTCTGCTCTCCAAACACAAAGGCCTCCTGGGAAAGGTACAGGCTTTCTAGACGTCAGTTTAAACCCAGGGCCAACTGTCTTGGAATAAACGTCTTTTATCCAGGTAGAAGTCCTTGTTTCGTGGGTGTGATTATCCCTCAGTGCATTTGGAAACGGAAAATAGTGTTTTAATTTACAGAAATATCCCCAAGCACAGTTTATTAGTCTGGACGTAATAACATATTGTCATTTTCGTGTTTTTAAACGTATGAAGTCATTTAAATTCAGTCGCTTCTGTCAGCGAAACAAGCTCTGTTGCCTTTTCTCATCAGGTTCTGGTGGATTTGACCCACGAGGACGTCAATAAGGGTTGGACGCAATGGTGAGTCTTTGGTCGCCCACGTTTTTCAAGTGTAATCCTCGAGTGTCGTTTGTGAGGATCCGGTAACACAACAATCAGTCAGCTCACACAAAAGCTCACTTTTTAAAAACGATGTGAAGAAGACCAGCATGTCTCTTAAAGCCATTCTTTGATACATAGAATGCTTTTTTTTGTGTGAAAAGATTCCCTCTAAGCAGGATAGTTTCTCTTTTGTCAGGACTGCAGAAACTGCAAATCCTAAAAGCTCGAATTTGTGTCTGAAAGGCCGCGAAACAGTTCGCTGCTCAGCAGACTCAAATGACTCTAGGTGACCTTTGTGATCGTCATTATATTTTTTTATAAAGTTGTTTTGGTGTCATTTTTTATATTAATGTGACCTAAATATGGACTTTTGGTGACATGATAACTGGTGGTTGTTGGGGGTTATTTTTGGGGGGTTGTGTATCATGTCGTATCACATAACTTAAATTCCATACCAAGGTCATGTATTAACACAACCATCGCCATAACACCTGAGCAAAAGGCAAAATGTGGCTAAAAGCTCCCTAAGTAAGTACATTGTTGGTCAGAGTGCTATTTCCAAGGCCGTTGTCAGGCTAAGATCTGCAGCTCCATGGCAACCTTTTGCAGGAATTTTACAACTTCAGTCGTCATTAACAGTGTAAATGAAGTTTGCTTAAAGTTTCCCGTAAAAAAAAAAAAGGTTCTGGTACCGTATTGAAACCGGTGTTGCAGTTTTCCAGCTGAAGCTCCCTCCTTAGGAACTCTGGGATTTTAACGATGGGTCCAAAGTAAAACCCTCTCTCTTTCTCCTCCTGCAGGTATGAGCTGAGTGAAGATGGCCTGACGAAGCCTCACCAGCTATAGGCGGCAGCGGCAGGAACCACCACCATCATCGCCATCATCATCATCATCCTAGCACCACACTTCCACTTTAGACACTTCCACTTAAATCTACAGTACGGCTTTGTTTGTTTTTTTTGCTTTTTTGTATGTTTGATTTTCATGACTTGTAACCGTACAAGAGGAACCAGAAAAGCAGCTTCTGACATTCATTTAATCACATCAGTCGCAAGGCAAACCTCCCCTTTAAGAAGTGAAAGGCTGATAGACTAAAGGGAGTATACAACGTGTAGAATATATATATTACATAATGTACTGCTGTGGAAGTCTATATTCCATACCTATAGGAGAAACTATAACAGCTGTAGAGGAAAACTGTCTATTTTTTGTTTCCTGCCTCACGTTTTGGTAAAGAACGGCGATGTGCAAGTTTGTAAATATATATACGATGACGCTGGACAAAACAGACGTCGTATTCTAGGAATAAGAGAGGGCTGCGGTCTCGTATACTTGGCCAAATGATTGTTTGTAATTTTATTTGATTTTAATTAATATTATTATTTTATAATGACAAAACATTCTGCACAAAGTTTCCGAGGCGGAGCAGGCGGGCGGTCGCAGGGAACGCCGCCACCAAAGAGCTGAGAAACCATTTCGGTTTCTTTTTGCGCCCTCGCGGGTTTTCGGTACCGCAGCTGTTCCCCGGCTTTATTCCACCGTAGGAATGGGTGTGGTAACCGGGCGAGGTGAACTGCGAGTACGCCAATATTGGGTTGAATGAAATGCGGATACCAGTTTGTTTAGTTTGCCAGCAGTTCTTTCCCAGCCGTTCACACACCCGTTGTTGCACTGAAATAAGGCCAATGTTGCAAGGGTTTGATTTTCAAACTGCACATCTTGTGTTTTATATATATATATATATATATATTTAAATGATAAATTGAGGAATTAAAGTGTCAAGTTGGACATTTTCACTTTCTTGCTGCAAGTTCGATGAGATGATAGCACTCTCGTGTCTTGTCAGCTACAGCCAGGAGATGGCTAGCTTAGCTTAGCATACAGGCTGGAAACAGGGCGAAACCAGCTAGCCTGGCTCTGTCTGAAGATAACGCAGTCCGCCTCCCGGCGCCTCTAAAGCGCATTAATTTACACGTCCTGTCTTGTTTGTTCAATCCGTACAAAACCCGTAGTGGAGCAACGCCGCGCTGTGGTCTTACAGGGGGCCGCTGTAAGCCATGTGGCCTCAGGAAAACCACAACCTGCTCGACCTTCAGGCGGAGCCGCGCTAGCCGTTTTTTTTCCATTCTTTATGCTAAGCTACGCTAACCGCTTGCTGGCATTATATTTCACGGACGGAGAGTGTTCTTGATCTTCTCATCCAACTATTGGAAAGGAAAAGAAAAATGATTTTATTTCATGTCGGGTCATTCCTGCACCAAATTAAAACGGCATTTAAAATGGAAGTGATCCAATGATCACCCGCATTTTCCTCATTTAGCTCCAAGCCGCTCTGTATAGACGTTCAAGGTCCTCAACGTTGGTGGTCTTAAGAAACGTTCGCTGTGACAACCAAACTGTAAATTCTCGAAGTGGATTCCTGTCATCGACCTCAGTGAGAGAACCAGGCCTGAAATGCAAACTGAAACCTTGACGCTTACTGGCTTGTTCTGATGAATTCGTATGATCGCGCAGGTTTCCACATTCGCGATTCCCACAGTACAACACTGCGACGCTCCTCTCCGACAGAGAATCCAGTTTTTATTCATGACTACATTCGTTCCGCTGTTCTGTTCGTTTCCCTCCTACCGTCGAGAAACCCCCCCCCCCCCCCACCGCTTCCTGCCGATTTTTCCACATTGAAAGTGTTCCAGCGTTCCCTTTTCATTACTAGTCTTTTTAATGTGAACCGTCTGCGGTGGAAAAGCTGGAACGAGGAAGTGAGCGTGGGGCAGTACTCGTGATTTACAAGGAGAAACCGAGAGCAGCAGAGTGAGTGTGACCGGACTCTGGGGTGGTGGAAATGTGCGTTATTATGCTGAAATCACCATGAGGCGTTGTAGTAGGCTACATGTAATTCCCCCCTCCCCTCCTTCAGTGTTTTTTTTTTTTTAATCCGGCCCTTATTCGGACGGCCAGTATTTACCACTTTTACACGAGAATTATCCGTTTCCACACCTGCACGAACACTGAGGTGTATGGGCTGCACCGATTTTCACCTGAAAGGGGCTTTCATCACGGGGCGTTTCCACACAGAGTGGCTTTAAAAAGTGAGAACGTTCTGGACATTGTCGCACCAAGAAATTGGACATTCTGTCGAGAAGCTCACACGGAGCTTCATTCGTCATTCTTTTTTTTTTTCTTTTCTTTTGATTTGCTCACATTTTGTTCATGAAGCTTTCTTAACTTGTCACGAAGGGTCATTCCCAACACGTTGCCCTGTCTCTCGCGTTGCTGAGTTACACACAGAATGTGCGTAGTCTGCCGAAGACGCAGGCCACTGTTGGCAAATGACGTTTCCTCCTTCTTCTTCTTTTTTTTTTTTTTTTTTTATGTCACGCACTTCATGTTAAACACTGCAGCACTCGCTCAGAAGGGATTTATAGCCGTAACGAATCCTTCTTGGCATCAAACACATTCAGTACATGTTGTCTGTTATCTATGCGGCCCCGCAAAGCCAAAGAGCAGCAACCCTGTGTGGATACAGGGGAGGCTAGTGTGACCTTTGACCTTCAAAACGCAAATATCGACTGGTTGTGTTCGCGTCACGCGTCGAGAAAGTATTTTACGTATACGTATGTAACTGTGCCGTTCTGCATTTAATGTTTTTTTTAATGCTTTATTTTAATTGGTGTTTCCCAGCTGCCCCCGTTTGTCCTTGTTTTATTACTAACCTGTACGTTTTATTTCGTAAAGATGCAAAGCGTTTGTCTCTGAAGTCATTAGATTTTCAGAGCTCTGCCTCTGGGGACGGAGCGTGTCCTCTGGAAGGCGGCTTGTCCTCGCCGTCGACTTAATTTATCTCGTGCCTTACAAGTCATACGACCCGGAGATATTCCCGTGGATGAAAAGAGCCGCCGAAATGCTACAGCAGTTTCCCGTGTTTCAGAATGTCTCCTCAATGTGTTTTACAAACAAATAAAGAGCTTTAGCTGGCTATAGCGGCATGAAGCTGTGCAGCACTGTGGCTTCTGACGGCTGTCTTTATATTTGTCACTGCAGAGGCTTTAAGGTGGCGAAGGATGATCCTCCGAGTGTTACAATAATAATGCAGCCATGGTCTGCAACAGGACCTTATTGTGTTTCTTAAAGCAGCAATGATGGATATACGATGTGTCAAGGGAGGGGGGGTGGGGGAGCTGGTGGAGACCAAAGACAGAGGGAATACTGGGCTGACGTTCATCGGGTGACACAAACACGGCCCTGAATGAATGATCGTGTTGCTCCGTAACTGCTGGACGCGTAGACGTTATCGCTAACAAGTTCACCATACAAACCTCTGACGACTTGGGAAGATGTCAGCGATGTGTTCACAGCTGCGGCTTGTTGCTGCCCTCGGAGTGGCCGAAGCAACCCGTTGCTGCAACCAGTAACCAAATCAGGGCTGTCTCCATCAACTGTTTTCAAAGACAGTGCTCTGTATTGGAACCACCAGCACCCACAGAGTCCTAAAAGGCAAACCGAAAACAAGTACAGAGAAGAAGATAACAGTAAAAATGTTGATCAGATAGCTAACCAAAGCATCTGAACGTGGGGTCAGGTCCTTCAGGTATCAGCCTGCTGGCTAAGTCACTAATCTAACCGTTTGCTCAGTTCAGCTGTCTCTGATGAAGCTGCGGCTCGGTGTTTTGTGTGGAGACTGGATGCTACAGATGTTACTTAACATTCGCACTATTTGGTCGTTAACTGTCACCGTGTTCTAACATGCGCATGACAAAGTTAGTAATACAGAATAGAAAGCAAACCATGCTGGGCAAATCCAATGCTTAAAACTTATATTAATGATGCAGTCGCCTTTTATCAGAATCACTGTCAGTATTGGCGAATGTGGCCCTGGTATCACGTGGTATCAGATTGAAACGATTATTTTGTGGTATTGCTCACCTCTGTTTGAGCCGCGACACCCAACTCCATTAAATTGTCGGACCAATAAACTGCAGGGGTTCATTTTTTTTTAAAAGCGAGCGTTCAATGAAACGCTTGTGGTGAAGAGAGACACACAGAAGGGGAAAGAAGACGGAACGTTTCACAAAAGAGTTCCCGAGCTGACACACGAACCCACAGGCCTGTGTGTGTGTGTGTGTGTGTGTGTGTGTGTGTGTGTGTGTGTGTGTGTGTGTGCGTGCGTGCGTGCGCGTGCGTGCGCGCGTGCGTGCGTGCGCGCGTGCGTGCGAGATCTGTCACTGCCAAATAACAAGGATGCCCTCTAGTGGCCACATCTAAAATAGCCCCAGTCGCCACTGGGAGGGCGTGCTATATCACATTATTATTGCAGGGGCCATCTTTGCATTTTTAAAATCCCATCAGTTTCATCCTTCATGAAGCGCTCATGGTTTGTACCTGAAGGTAAAGGAGCTGAATGTCCACAAACAGGAACAGGAGGAGTTCCAGGAGCAGATCAGTAGCCAGGTTCTTCACAAACGTTTGCCCGCGCAGGCTGTGAAGCATGAGCCTGCAGCCTGCACACAGTAAGTCTGGGGGTTAAATCAGTGGCTCCCAACCTTTTCAGCTTGTGATCTTAGGGGCCCTCATCGCAGGTTACATCATGTCTACTAGCAGTGGTCAACGAGGGACAGGTTGTTTTATTTGAGTTCTTTTTAGGAGCCTGAAGATGTAAAAGGATCCAGTAATTCACATTAAAGAAGCAAAGATTGCAGGGGAAAAAAACTCAGGGGGAGGGGGCGGGGATTAGAACCTTTTTGTCACAGATGTGTGTCTTCTGCTTTTCTATCCAATGAATCATCTCGTGTCTCCTCGGATGTATCGTGCGACCCCTTGGGCGGACCCCCTGGCCTGTTTCACCAGCGCGTTTATACAGCACCTTTAAACACCAGGCTTTTCATATCGGAGCAGCGGAGCAGAAGTAAACCATCCAGTGCTTCGTCACTCAACAGACAGATTTTGAAGCAAACATGAAGCCAGTTTAAAGATCGGAGAACTGGACTGATGTGGTCCCTCCTGGTCTTAGTGAGGACTCTGAATCAGGTTGCGGCTGTCTGATCGACCGGGAAAAGACGGCGTTACAGTAGTCGAGCCTACCGAAGGCTAAACGCGTGGACAAGTCTTTATAAATCCTGCTGAGACATAAATCATTTGATTCTTGATGTGCTCACAAAATCCACCTACTATCGTTTGAAAGTGTCTTAATGTGCATGTAAAAATTGAGGTCTGAATCCATGACCAAGATGTCTGGCCTGGTTTGTGGTCTTTAACGTTGACGACGTTGTGAGGTGAGCGCTGACCTTTAATCATCCTCCTTTGGCTCCAACGACAACTACTTCTGTTTCGTCTTTGTTTAACTGGCGGGAGCTTTACGCACATCCACTCATCGATCTGTTAAATGCACTTACACAGTGGTTGTATGGAGCCGTAGTCCCCTGGTGGCATCATTACATAAATCTGTGTGTCGTCTGCATAATTATGGTAAGATATCTTGTTGTTTCCCATAATCTGCGCTGAGAGGCCACACAGTTTGCCTGCAGCCTGATAATATAATATTTTGATGAATCAGACTCTGACCCACTTTGACTGCCTCTGGATATTGATGCCACACACACACAAAGGACACTTCTCATCTCTTGCTGTTGGTCATAAATGAGGAGCTAATGTGTGCGGGTGGCAAAAGAGAACATTTGAGAACATGCTGCATGCTGACTGATGGCCTGTGGGTCTTCGAGGTTTGTGAGAATAATATTTCTATCCTTATGAGGACCAGGTGTCCTTCAAAAATTGAGCTTCTGGGTCCCCATTAATCACCCATTCCTACCCCCTCTGTGAGCACATTGTACAGTATTCCCGTGGCCGAATATTACACGGCCCCAGGTTTTCGCTGTGGTAATTTGATTGAACATAAATTACCGTAAGAGTGTGCAACATGTAAAATTCTGTGAAATAATGTTCTTAAAAAGGGCTAGATCAACTCTATGAGGGGTCTCCTGGGCAGAAATTAGCTGAGGGCCCCCGCTTTTTTTTAAATCACCTCTTGGTGGTAATTTATAATAATTGATTATGTGTTTTAGTAGAGCATATTCTCATACCACCACAAGCCAACTGACTACAGGGCTCTCTTTGGGCCACTGAAGGTTTGGGGCCCCCCGAGGCAGTTAACCTTAACCCTAGGGCCAGTAACTATTCTGGCACATAAACCCCTATAGAACCACCACCAACATGTTCGTTTTACACTTCAGGTTTTTTTAGGATGTAGCTGGTAGGCGGATATTGTTGCCTTTAGACGGAGCCAAGGCTAGCTGTTTCCAGTCGTTATGCTAAGCTAAGCTAACCAGCTGCCAGTGGTGTAAGGTAAGTAGGTGCATTTACTCAGGTACTGTACTTTTTACAACAATACAATTTTGAGGAACTTGCACTTTACTTCACTGCTACTTTATACTTTATACTCCACTACATTTATTTTATAATCAACAAATAAATGATGATGTATTATTATTGCTAAAAATAAGACTTTATTGATCCCTTGGTGACATTTACAAGCCACTCAGCAGTATATATAGTAAAAAAAAACAACCAAAACTCCACTTTCATCAGCTGTAGGTAATGTACAAATTAAAGCATCAATAATTTTAATTCAATAATATAATATATATTATTCTGAAATGGATCTGCTTTACTTTTTGTACGTGAAGTATAATTTGATGCTTATAGTTTTGACCTTTTACTTAAAATAAAATTGAATTCAGGACTTTTACTTGCGATAAAGTTTTTTTTTTTAACACTGTGTTATTGTTACATTTACTTGAGTAAATGGTCTGGGTACTTCTTCCACCGCTGCTGTCTTCATCTTTACTGTACAGTCATAAGAGTGGCATCGGCCTTTTCATCTTACTTTCAGCAGGAAAGTGAATAAGCATGTTTAAGCATAATTCCTAACACTATTCCTTTGGGGGGGGGGGGGGGGGGGGCTTTGGTTAGTTTTTTCTAAAAAAACCTTTTTGAAAAAAAAAAAAAAAAGCCCCCAAAAATTTTTTTAA
>CM022487.1:24871437-24934594 GCA_011952105.1 Coreoperca whiteheadi | reverse complement strand
AAAACATACGAAATAAATAATAGAAATGACACGCTCACAGAAAATAAAGAAAATGAAATAAATAAAAGAAACTGATAAAAAAAGGGAAAATACTTCAGGGATGCCATGAATAAAATGCAGGGGGGGGGAGTGCTTTGGTTAGATTTTCCTCAAAAAACCTTTCTGCAAATATACAACAATAGTCGCACATAATTTTCTGATATTACCTGGTTTTAGAAGAGGTTCCTTAAATATTTATAATTATTCCTATTTAAGCTATAGATAGGCCTATTTGACTTCCATTTGAGGGCATTTTGTGCCAAGCTATTTTATTTCTCAGACCGTGGCCCTGACGAGTCATGATCACTGTTTCCTCCGGTTCAGCAGATATTTCTGGTCCCCCAGCTGTCAGGTGAAATGCCATCCTTTCAGTCACCTGCCTTCAACTCAGAACCTCGAGACCTTTCTGACAGCAACCTGAGAGCCGCGGTAGTGCTGAATCAGAGTTGCGAGCTCCGAGAAGCCGTCAAGTCATACTAAACAAGATTAAATCTGGATGCTGACTGGATTTGACCTTCAAATTAAATGCTTAAAAGAGGTGGTGTGGTTTAAACAGGAAAAACAAAAGCATGGTATGGGGCAAAACTCATATTGTAAAATAAAGATCACATAGTAGCCCATCATGGAGAAATGTTTGCACGTGCCTGTTTATACGTGGGCACATTTAATCAGAAAAGCAGCTACAGACCAAACCGTGTTAGGCCTCAATCATATCTTAATGCAACAAGACAGATGCAGGCCAAATCTATTGACAACAGAGATACATGGTGAGTATTAGAATGGGACACTTTCTGAAAATGTGCTTTCTGGAATGATTTACTGAATCATCCCCACGCCTTCGCTCCCCATCTTTAATTTCAACATTTTAATGAGTGTCTTCAAATAGCCATAGCCATGGCAATGCAGCAAAGTCCACTCGGCGAGTCCATGATGAACTTGTTGTGAGCCTCCACATGGAGCCGGGAGACACACGCACCAGCGGTGGGCGGACGGACGGCAGGGGAAGCTACGGTGGCCGCGGAAACGTGCGAAAAACGCGACCATCCCTATCTAGAGCCGGTGATTGGTTTGTCCGTGCTGGGCTACTGTTGAAACATGGCGGTGCATCAGGGCGACCTCCGTGGAAGGGGACCCGCTCCCTCTGTAGATAAAAACGGCTCATTCTAAGGCAACGAAAACACAACGATTCTTATTTTCAGGCGATTTCCATCTCGATTACACACGCTTAGACATTTAAGTAGCAGAGTCAGTATTATATTTCCCAAACTACGAAATCAATTATCATACAGAAGAGCAGGCAGAGAAAGCTCAGATTGACAGAAGATAGGGCGATGCAAATGTATACCCAAAAAAAGCAAGAACATAAATACACACAAGGCCTCAAACCGGCTGCTTTTGTCAGTAACCATGGAGATGAAGCAGCTGTTTACAGCAATGGTGGCTACCTGCTTTTGGCTGCTGACTGGTTTTAATGCCCTAAAATGTTATGAAAGACAATGATAATCTTCTTCTTTTCCTTTCGGCTGCTCCCTTTCAGAGGTCGCCACAGCGAATCATGCGCCTCCATCTAACCCTGTCCTCTGCATCCTCTTCACTCACACCAATTAACTTCATGTCCTCTCTCACTACATCCATAAATCTCCTCTTTGGTCTTCCTCTAGACCTCCTGCCTGGCAGCTCCAACCTCAGCATCCTTCTACCAATATATTCACAGTCTCTCCTCTGAATGTGTCCAAACCACCTCAATCTGGCCTCTCTGGCTTTATCTCCGAAACATCTAACATGAGCTGTCCCTCTGATGTACTCGTTCCTGATCCTGTCCATCCTCGTCACTCCCAAAGAGAACCTCAACATCTTAAGCTCTGCCACCTCCAGCTCTGCCTCTTGTCTTTTCTTCAGTGCCACTGTCTCTAAGCTGTACAACATCGCTGGTCTCACCACCGTCTTGAACACCTTTCCCTTAATTCTTGCTGATACTCTTTTATCACACAACACACCTGACACTTTTCTCCACCCGTTCCAACCTGCTTGCACTCGCCTCTTCACCTCTTTTCCACAGTCTCCATTGCTCTGAACCGTTGACCCTAAGTACTTAAAGTCCTGCACCTTCTTCACCTCTGCTGCCTGTAACCTCACCGTTCCACCTGGGTCCCTCTCATTGACACACATGTATTCTGTCTTACTGCGGCTAAGCTTCATTCCTCTGTTTTCCAGAGCAGACCTCCATCTCTCTAGATTCTCCTCCACCTGCTCCCTGCTCTCACTACAAATCACAATGTCATCCGCAAACATCATAGTCCATGGAGATTCCTGTCTAACCTCATCTGTCAGCATGTCCATCACCAGAGCAAACAAGAAGGGGCTCAGAGCCGATCCTTGATGCAGACCCACCTCCACCTTGAACTCCTCTGTCGCACCTACAGCACACCTCACCACGGTCTTACAGCTCTCATACATGTCCTGCACCACTCTAACATACTTCTCTGCCACTCCAGACGTCCTCATACAATACCACAGCTCCTCTCTCGGCACCCTGTCATACGCTTTCTCTAAATCTACAAAGACACAATGCAACTCCTTATGACCTTCTCTGTACTTCTCCATCAGCATCCTCAAAGCAAACACTGCATCTGTTGTGCTCTTTCTAGGCATGAAACCATATTGCTGCTCACAAATGCTCACCTCTGCCCTTAGCCTAGCTTCCACTACTCTTTCCCACAACTTCATTTTATGGCTCATCAGCTTTATTCCTCTGTAGTTGCCACAGCTCTGCACATCTCCCTTGTTCTTGAAAACTGGCACCAGTACACTTCTCCTCCATTCCTCGGGCATCCTCTCACTCTCCAAGATCTTGTTAAACAAACTAGTCAGAAACTCTACTGCCACCTCTCCTAGACACTTCCATACCTCCACAGGTATGTCATCAGGACCAACTGCCTTCTCCACATCCTCTTCAACGTCCTCCTCACTTCACTCTTGCTAATCTTTGCTACTTCCTGCTCCACACCAGTCACCTCTTCTACTCTTCGTTCCCTTGCATTTTCCTCATTCATCAACTCTTCAAAGTACTCCTTCCATCTTCCCATCACACTCCTGGCACCTGTCAATACATTTCCATCCTTATCTTTAATCACCCTAACCTGCTGCACATCCTTCCCATCTCTATCTCTTTGTCTGGCCAACCTGTACAAATCCACCTCTCCCTCTTTAGTGTCCAACCTAGCATACAAGTCCTCATATGCTCTTTGTTTGGCCTTTGCCACCTCTACCTTCACCTTACGCTGCATCTCCCTGTACTCCTGTCTACTCTCTTCAGTCCTCTCAGTGTCCCACTTCTTCTTTGCTAACCTCTTTCTCTGTATACACTCCTGAACTTCCTGGTTCCACCACCAAGTCTCCTTGTCCACTTTCCTCAAGGTGACACACCGAGTACCCTCCTACCTGTCTCCCTGATCACATTAGCTGTAGTGGTCCAGTCATCTGGGAGCACTTCCTGACCACCCAGAGTCGGTCTCAGCTCCTCCCTGAAAACTACACGACATTCTTCCTTTTTCAGCTTCCACCACTTCGTCCTCTGCTCTGCCTTTGTCCTCTTCATCTTCCTCACCACCAGAGTCATTTTACACACTAGCATCCTGTGTTGTCTGGCTACACTCTCCCCTACCACTACTTTACAGTCACTGGTCTCTTTCAGATTACAACGTCTACAAAAGATGTAGTCCACCTGAGTGCTTCTCCCTCCGCTCTTATATGTCACCCTATGTTCCTGCCTCTTCTAGAAGAAAGTGTTCACTACAGCCATTTCCATCCTCTTTGCAAAGTCTACCACCATCTGTCCTTCTGCGTTCCTGTCCTGAAGACCAAACCTGCCCATCACATTCTCATCACCTCTGTTCCCTTCACCTACATGCCCGTTGAAATCTGCACCAATCACCACTCTCTCACCTCTGGGGATGCTCTGCATCACTTCATCTAACTCACTCCAGAATTTCTCCTTCTCTTCTAACTCACATCCTACCTGTGGGGCATAACCACTCACAACATTGAACATCACTCCTTCAATTTCCAGCTTCAGGCTCATCAACCTGTCTGACACTCTTTTCACCTCAAGAACATTCCTCACAAACTCCTCTTTCAGGATAACTCCTACTCCGTTTCTCTTCCCATCCGACCCATGGTAGAACAACTTGAACCCTGCTCCTAAGCTTCTAGCCTTGCTACCTTTCCACCTGGTCTCCTGGACACACAGTATGTCCACCTTCCTTCTCTGCATCATGTCAATCAACTCTCTAGCCTTCCCTGTCATAGTTCCAACGTTCAAAGTCCCTACTGTCAGTCCTACATTCTTAGCTTTCCTCTTCTCTCTCTGCCTACGAACACACCTTCCTCCTCTCCTTCTTCGTCCAATTTCCACCGGTACCCTGTAGGTCAACAGCACCGGTGGCGGTCGTTGTTAACCCGGGCCCCGACCGATCCGGTATGGAAGTCATTGTCATGATTCGCATTTTTAGTTTGGCATGTGCTTTACGTCGGATGCCCTTCCTGACACGACCCTCTGCATTTATCCAGACTTGGGACTGGCACATGAAGACACTGGCTTGTGCCCCCCTGCGGTTGCATTATGAAAGACAATGATAATATACTCTGTAAAACTGTCAAAGTTCTGACTGGACACTCTCACACTTGGGTCTGCAGAAAAGAAGAAAAGGGGATCCTGAAATCTGGGCCTACAAGGTCCATTTAGTGGCTCTTCTTGAGCTTCTGGGCAAACCACACCAGCTACCATATTGTAGATCAAGAATGAACCGTGAAGCTCCACCAAGTAACAGTTATGTAAATGGTAAAGGGTTGCATATTTTGATACGCAGTTACATACCATTACAAAATGTGTTGGAATGAAACCGTGAGTATTTGTGTTTAGATTTGTATTAACTTAACAATTTTTTACACCAGAATGCTGTCATTTCACTTTCCGTTGTGATTCTGGAATCAAGGGTCACTCCATGCGATGCCACGCCCACCTGTATGACACCATGTCCATTGGACCTTTTTCCCTGATCAGGTACCCTCTGAACAATGTTTGTTTTGTGTATTCCTTGAAAAGGTACTCATTGCGAAGCTTTACTGTCCCAATGTGCCAGGTGTCCCAATTCAACAATGCTCACCCTATGTTTATATCTATATTTTTCTAACTTATTTTAGGGAGGCCTAGTTTACCTTGTGTTCCCTCAAAAACTCATAACACAAGCCACCAGACACGTTAAAACTAAAATAAAACTACAATTAGTTAGAGCAAAAACTTGGATTCACATAAATTGAACGAAGTATGAACAAGAATCTTCTCGTTAAAAGTTTGTCACTGAAGTTGTAGCATTGCCTAAACTGTTCGTGGTATTGTTTGAACACACATAGTTGGTTTCACTCCGGCCTTTTCGTCCCATTTTGTCCACACAATTTGCAGCCCACGGTATTTCTCCAGACTTTTATTTTGAAAACGCTCGCCGGAGATACTGTTTGTGCTCGTGCGGTGACGCCGTGGGAGCGCGAGCCTCCAGCAGCCAGCGGCGGCAGCAGCAGAAACGCCCTGCATCCTCTCTCCTCTCCTCCGCCATCCATCCATCCATCCATCCATCCACCGCCCGCGCTCCTCTGCCCCTCCAGCCGCGGAGGAGCCGCTCCGAGCGGCAAGGAAGACGAACCAAACCTCGCCGGGGGAAATGGCCTTTTAACACTTGAGAGAATAACCTAGAAGAGACATGGATCCTTTGCCTTTCTCCTTCCTCCTCCTCCTCCTCGTCGCTTCCCCGAGCCGCGTCCCCGCGTCTGCTGACAGAAGATTCGGTGAGTAAATTAAACGGGTGATTGTTTGCTTAACGACAACGTGCCAGGACCTGCGTCCGCACTGTCTCCGGTCCTTGCAGGGGCCCCTCCAGGGCCATTTTGCAGACCGGAGGGGGCTATTTCTGATCTGTGTCAATATTGTGGCAGGAACCGGCCGGCTGGTTCACTGCAGCGTCACCTGAGCCGGGTGGGAAAAACAAACAAACACGGCGATCCTTGTAATAAAGCAGGCGAAATATCACAGAAATAACAGAGGCGCAGCGTCAACTCACTGCTGCGCACCGCGGGGACGCTGCAGGTCGGTAAACAGCGGGACAGGCGCAAATACAGGGAAGCCTGGGCCAGGATTTCACTAAGAGGACCTACATATGTTAGTTAGGAACCATTTGTGACAATAATGGAAATAAAAAAATATTAAAAATAAAAGCACAAACACAAAAAAATATGAAAATGTATTTTTTCTTTTGCTAAATAATTCAAAGAAAGCGCAACAAAAAATTCGAGGAAACAAAAGTTGCGCGAAATAGATATAAAATAAAACATACGAAATAAATAATAGAAATGACACGCTCACAGAAAATAAAGAAAATGAAATAAATAAAAGAAACTGATAAAAAAAGGGAAAATACTTCAGGGATGCCATGAATAAAATGCAGGGGGGGGGAAAAGAAAATATAAACAACATAATTACAAGTGATGAATAGAAGATCAAATAAAATGGTGACAGATTGCTAATCAATATAACATAAAAAAAAAAAATTAATGCGTGTACACAATAAAAGTAAAAAAATAAAGAAAGAAATCATTTAAAATAATTCAGGGATGCCATTAATGAAATACAGGCAAAATTAAATTTAAAAAATGAATGATACCAAACAAAACATAGAAATTACAGGTGTACCAGAAATGTTAAAGTTTATTTGATTAAAGAAATATTCCAATTAAAATAAACAAATTCATGAATAATAAAAAAAATAATTCAAGACGGCAATGACTAAATATATAAACATGAATAAAAAAAAAAAAAGCAAAATAAAATATAGAAATAACATACCGACAGGATGAAAATGACAAGTATACACCAGTACCAAATATTAGCCTAAATAAAATAAAAATGTGCAGTGCTGGGACCGTGTACGCTCACTTGTAAACAAAAACAGGCTGCAAGCGTCAGTGATAGCAAAGCAACGAAAAGTGAGCTCACACATGCACTCTGCAGTTTCCAGCTCTGTGCTCCTGACAGGGGCAGCTATTGATTGGAAATATAAAGGGGTGTGTGTGCGTGTGCGTGTGCGTGCGTAGACTGGAGCTATAAATAGCTGTCGATAGATATCTAATATTCCCCCTCCGATCTGAGATCCGGAGCCTGCAGGAGGACTGATGCAGAGACGTGCTGTTGCAGATGGTGAAGAGGAGGAGGAAGAGCAGGAAGAAGCTGGTGCTGAGAGGGAGGCGTGTGTGTGTGTGTGTCCAGACCCTCCTCTTCCTCTCTCCTTCAGATTACATAACCAGCATACAGAGAGCGTGGCAGCCACAGGAGACGAGCAGGAAAACAACCGAGAGTGACGAGCTGCAGCGCTCGGTCTCCATTTACACATTTATACTCATAACTACATCCTATAATAGGTTTATCTACCGTTACTGACATTGATGTATGCTGGTTTCTGACCACAGTCATTTTAGTTTTTCATAAACATAGTAAGAAATGTGATCTTGACTTAGTTGTAGGCTATATCCTGCTCTTCTACTTAATGCTTAAAGACCTACTGCCTCTGTGGTAGTTACAGAAATGCAAATAGTGGATGTAAAAAGTGGCAACAGCCTGCAGTTTAATGTTGTGGTAATGGCTATATGTAGTGTGACCTATGAGGCCACCGTACCACGGCTCCATGTAAACCGGAAGAAGCTGAATAAAGGCGGCGCTCAAGCTACTCATTTAATTTAAGTGGAACAGAGAAACACAACCAGGGCTCGCTGTCCCCGCGTGTGGGCTCCTGATTGGCTACTGAGCCGGTCACTCATGAATCCCATTGTTTTATTGGTTTTACAGCCTCTACCCGTGTCAGATGGAGGCGGGACCAGGAGGAGGCGCCCGCTGAATCAGTGTGGTTTGCGTGGCTGGGACGATGCCCAGAAAATACAAAAAGACTTGTTTATGCAGCTAATATCGTACTGAGTAACTCAATATGATTAAAATTCTTAAATAATAATTTATTCAGCTTGCTGATTCTCAATTAAGCTTTGTGGCTGGTGGCGCGGGGCAGTCTTAGCCTCTGTTGTCCAGGCGCCACTGTCGTACATGTGTGAGATTCACATCGTGCTGTTTGGTTTCATGCTATCCTGCTGATATGACAAGCCAAAAAAACAAAAAAAACAAAACATGTTAACAATGCAGTATTTAAACCTGCAATAGCAGTTTTTTTTGGCCACTTGGGGACAGCGTAAACGAGTTGATATGGCGAACTTGTTAGCAAAAAGTTGCATGTTTGCACATCCGGCAGTCACATAGCAACCTTATCATTCATTTGGAGTTGTGTTTGTGTCACCTGATGAATGTAAGTCCAATATTCTCTCTCTTTTAGCTCTGTTTTGGGTCTCCACCGACTCCTGAGGGAAATATCTGGCTCTCAGCCTTCATCTTCAGCAAACCTTTTCATGTGACAAACGTGGTAAAAAAACATCCACTCCCTCTCATTTCTAAGTGTGTAGTCTTCACATTTGTGCGCGTGTTGACATGTTGCTGCTGCACACCCACGAGCGAATGGTAGCAAATATCCAATTTAAAAAGCTCTGGTTGACGTCTTTTTCCAAAGTAAAGTACTAACTTTTAATGGTTAATGGTGTTGTAGCCTAGCTGATTGCTACGGGATGTAATGACGCATTTCGCTTCACCGCGGTATACCGGTTTTGTCGCCGTCGCCGGTGTCTCGCTCTCCGCCGCGTCATGGATTTTGCAATGCGTCATTACAAAAGTTTCAGCATATTTAAAATGTTACATCCTGTAACTTGCTATTTTCGTCTAACGTCGACATTTCAAAATAATAAGGTCTTTGCGAGGTCTCTAAAAAGCCGGTAGCAGCAGGCTAGGTTAGCCGGTTAAACTAGCTGGTAGGTAACGTCACGAGCGAGGCCAGTGGGTGAACTTTGCTTTTTATGTAAATGTCCAAACAAAACCCGGGAAAACTCTTTTAAATGTGCGCGCTAAATGGGCCATTTTACTTCTGACCGCTATGAGGGTTGGTAACGTTACAAGGCAGGATTTAGTCGATACCGACTCTGAACTCGGAAGCTGTACGTTTCAGCCATTTTTTATTTTTATTTTTAATCTCGCTTCACTGTTTATTTTGCAGTATGAGCAGTATGAACTCAGTATGAAATGTCCTGTGGTACACTGACTATTGTACTTATATAGTATACTTTGGGTCATAAATGCTGTTGCCGATGCCTGATCCTGCCCTTTGTCTAACTCTAGACAATGAATTCCATTCCATTTACTAATTAACCTGCACAATGGGGAAGGCCCATGCCTCACTTTCGTTCCTATTTTGTAGCCAATAAACACATAACGTCTTAATCTTTATTCTTTATCAAGAAAGGTTCCCCTGCATTGCCCATAGGGTGAATCATATTTTGAGTGGAGTATCCCTTGTTATCTTTCTAATGCCGTGATATAACTTTGAGGTCGTATCGCCCACCCCTACGCTACTGCCTTCTCTCTGATGGATGGGGGAACTAGCGCGAGATTGTAGTGCTGCGGATAAAGTAAACATAAACGACGTAAACCATGTTATCAGTCTGTACGCGTCTCGGCTTTGCCGTGATCTACAAACAGCAGGCAGCACACGCTTGCTTTGCTGTCTGACGCCATCAACAGTGCAACAGATTGCAGTCGGGCATTTTGACCTTCTGTCCACAGTGTTGCTGTTAATGTCAAACGCAGCTTCAAATAGGCGTTTGATGAGTTGAGTGTTTGCTAAAATGTGAAAGACCCTTGCAGTGTGGTTAAATAATTTCCCTTTTTTTGTTTTCTCCATTGTCCTTGGTTCAATCAAATGTCATCATTTTCTTCCAAGCCTACTGGAGGGTTTGAAGAAAGAACGTTCTAAAGACGAAATGTGTTAAGTGGAAGGTTTTGGCAGTGCAGTTACAGCAGCGCCACACTGCCGGCCTACCCGTAGTGTTCTACCGCACATCGTCCATCATCACTAATAACTCCCCTCACACACCTTTACACTTTTACGCCGGATTCTTTGCGCTGGATGATGAAGTGGGCGCTCCAGCGTGCTGGGAGCGCTGCCCAGTCGAAGCACGGTGACTGTTCGGGTGTTCTTTTTTTACCCTCTTCTTCTTCACGCTGTGTGTTTTGGCAGCGACTCCCCGCTCGGTTGAGCAGGTGATACAAAACCTTCAAAAATACTAACGTCCACCTGAAAGAGGCCACGCGATGTGGAGGTTGTATTTCTGCCATATTTTTTTGTTATGACACAGGTTAGAACGATCTCCAAAGAGAACATGTCTCTTGCTTGCAGGCCACTTCATGTGATTTCGCCTATTTTTAGGGACAAGTTGATCTACATTGAAAATGGGTAGTACATACTAAGAAATTGCTAGCAAGAATTCAGATGTTAATACAGTGTGCTTGTCCAGAAGTGGAAAGCAACTCAGTACACTTATTAAATTCTGTCTTTCAGTAAAGTTGTGAGGTTCTGGTACTTTTCCATTTTGGGAGACTTTCTGCTTCCACATTTCAAAGGGAAATATTACTTTCACCCTATTTATCCGACAGCTAGTTACTTTGTACATTCCTGCTGTTACATTCAACACGAGATGAGATCATAAAATATATCCCTGCAATAGATAGATGTATTGCCGACGAGCGTTTCATTCCTAATCGATAAATCATCCAAAAATCGTTAAATCTATAAGATGTCAGAAAATAGATCAACAGTCCGAAACATCAAGATATTAAATTTACGTTGATATAAAAAAGCAGGAAATCCTCACATTTGAGCAGCTGGAACCAGAGAATCTTTGATATTTTTGCTTGATAAAAGGACTTAAATGATGATAAATGATTAACTAATTATCATCAATTGTTGCCGATGACGAATCGACAACAATGAATCCAAACTTATAGAAACAATCAGTTGCATTTCTGGTGAAATATCGTATGTCTTATGTGAACACGTGAATTCCAAACACGCCCTTTTCTGCTATTTTGGAGACATTTGTCCAGTTTTGGGGATTTAATTCATTTCATTCAAGTTCAAATTTTCAAATAGTGTAAATATTGATGTGCTGATATGTGCCTGCATGTTGCGTCAATAATTTAACAGTGAAACAAGCCATTCTTCACTATGAGTACTTCCACTTTTGATACTTTATACTGCTAATACTTCTTTGAATTCAGGAGCATTTGTCTATCATGTGTATATTAGGCATTACAGCAAAATCAGAGGGTTGTCAGGGTTGTCATTCAGTTTGCATGTGGCAGGCACCACGTATTATGTATAAAATCACTTTTGAAACAACATTTCGCAGCGTTGATGAGCGACATTCAGTTGCTCTGGGGTCTCGTGCAGTGATTCGTGGTTTTTTTGTGCCTGTCTCAGTGTGTTTTCATTGTAAAGCCTCTTTGGGAGCCAGATCCTCCCTCCTGAGATTTGAACCGCTGTGACCGTGCTGAGCTCAGGCCTCCTAATCATTAACCTGGACCTGGGGAAGGTCGCCGCCGGTTCGCCTGGTGTGACCGTAGCCATGGCAACGCTCATTAACATTTTATTCATGCTGATTGGCTGGTCGGGTCGGGGCAGGGCCGCTAAAGTGGTTTACCGTGACTGTGCAGTGACACATTGCGGACGTAGACAGAGGCAGGTGTATGAGCGCCATTATGTCGTCCTGTAATGTTGACTTAGCTTTTTTGTTTTTTGGCTTCTCTGTTCTTCTTTTTCCATTGTACCTCAAGTTGGAATCAAATGTCTGGTCCAAGGGGAATCATGAGTCCGGTCCCACAACCCTACGCCAACAGTTTTGCGTCATCACAGAGGCCGACAGTTTTTACACAAGATAAATCGTCTAATCTAGATGATAGATGCTGCTGCAGAATATTGGTTTAGTCTGGATGAATTACGCATATTTGCGTCAACAAGTTGAGACAGATTTGAAACAAACTTTGTAGTGGGCTTTGCAGTTGTTGTTCAGCTGATGGCCCGCGCACCCTAGACTCCAAAAACAACGCTGCCGCTTGTAACCGTTTCTGTTCTACTACTAAGAGAATACATGACATTGGAGACGCAGTAAGTCTCTGGCTGCTTTGTATGTACTTGTTACCGGTTATCAGCTGCTTTGCCTTCAAATATTTTCTTATCAAACCTCACCCCTGTTAGTAGTTATCTAGAATTATAAGTGACAGTTTAATAAATAGTAAAGCTGAACAGGAGAATGTAAAAGGCTGTTGACCCAGGGTTAGTTGCTTTGTTAGTTAGAAAACCTATGCTCTCGACATGTAGCTGTAGTAGTGTAAATGTGTGGGGTTGATATTAATAAGCGCAAAAGACAACAAGCTAACGTTAACCAGATGTGGATGTAACAGTTAATGAAGCATGGGTGCTAAAGACGTTTGTAGCGATGCTGTGTCAGTTTAACTACAGGGATAGTTTCCAAATTTAGTCCAATAAAGTTATACGGTTTTTATGGTGGAATTTGAAACAGCAAGTTCGCCCATCCAGAGAGCGGGGTTTGTGTTTCCTGGGCAGTTCGATACTAAGAAACTGTAAGCGAAGAAAAACATGCGGAAAGGAGATTTTTGTTTCCAAATGAAAACATTGAAACCCTTGGAGAAATTTCATTTTGACTAATTTCTAAAGCCGTCAGTATTGTTTGCTTATTATTTGATCAGATAGTATCTGATTTCTTTTTTTTTTAATGACCATTTTAGGTCTTGTGTTCAGACAACCGTGAACAAACAAGAGGTTTGGCTTCTTTGGTTAAATGAAAAAAGGGGAGTTTAGCATCGGCACTGAAACTGAGGTACATTATTCTTGGCACTATGGAAAACAATTTCCAGCCCTCATTTCTGCAGAGTACATTCGACGTATACCAAAACCCTCGCGTGGATTTTGCTGCGTTGATGGAAATCACCCAAAGAGCAAAGGGGATCCTCTCAGGATCCCCGTGAAAAACTGCAGATTAGTGAGGATTCGGTAAGAAACGCGCATGGTGATTAGCAACCTGACATCATCCTGTGGTGAACGCCAGCTGCAACTAACTGGTGTTACATGTGTTGGGGTTCGGCTGCTTTATCGATCAACTCCCTGCACTGACTTGACATGAATCAATCTGGATCAATGTGTATTGAGTGCAGGAACTGAGCGTGGGACGAAACGCCTGTCGCTCTCAGTGTCCCGCTTCTGCTTTTGTTCCTACCTGCTGCTGGCTGCCGTTTCTGGCTGCGACGACTGATATCTCCTCCTGTCCTGGTTTCTTCTCCCCATGCAGGTGCGAGCACATCTGTTCTGAGTATTTATCTCAGTTAAATGTGTCTGTTTGGCCCAGCGGGGGTTTATTCAGTTTATCCTTATTCGAATCGAGGGTCTAAGGACAGAGCGTGTCGTGTGTTGTACAGATTTTAAAGCCCTTTGAGGCAAATTGTGATATTGGCCTATTAAAATAAAATAAAATTGAATTAATGTAAGTTGTGCTCATGCAATAATAGCTTGTCAGCTGATCAGCTGCATCCATCACCGTCTAATTGACACATGATATGGCTTTTTAGTATTTGGTGGCTTTGGCAGTCACATGTTAACATCAAACGTTTACCTCAGTTTGGAAACAAACAAACCTTTCACTTTCACTTACAATGTCACCCAACTCACTTAAACCCATCGGCGTATTTTCACGTACGCCTCAAGAAGACCTCCCTCTTTGGTTGTACAGGCAGGGTAGTACGAGTGACATGCCTCCCAGTCAGCATTCAGCGGTAGAAAGTAACTTAAGTACATTTACTCAAGTACTGATATACTTGTACCATACTTTAGTAATTCCATTTCATGCTACTTTATGTTTCTACTATGTTACATTTCAGAAGGAAATATTGTACTTTGTAGTCGGCTACATTTATTTGTCACAGTTACTAGTTTGTTTTTACATAAAAAAAAACAACACATGATGCAGTATTATACTACGAATCTACCCAGTAGTATGCAAAGTATCTAAAATTGGCTCCACGTTGACGAACTACAACATTAAAATGCTCGTACATGTTAGTTGAGACAAACAGAATAACACGATATTGTATAGTAATATAACACTTACAGAGGAGCCATTCTGCATAAAGACTTTTGATACTTTTAAGCACATTTTGCTGATGATACCTTTTTTAGGACTTTTACTTGTAATGGAGTATTTTCAGACATTGGTATTTCTACTTTTACTTAAGTAAAGGATCTAGGTACTTGTTACAAAATTCTTTTTTTCTTACAGCCAACAGTGTAAATTCCACTGCGAATCTGATTGAAGGATTGTGGACGGCCTGCCACCTTTTAAACCAAAACTATGCCCTTGCTTGCCGTAGTTGTGTGCCCACAGTTTGCCTGTGAGGGATTATTACCGACATTTTATCACTTTCTATTTTACCTCCGATTGAAGTGTCTTTTCGAGCTCAAAAAATGTCAAAAATGTGAGCAAAAGTTATATTTTTCAAGCAAAAGTGTTAGGGTAGGGTTTTATTTAATGCTTGAACCAAAACCTTTGTCTTCAACACAAGTTATGTCACACGCCAACAACAAATAGCCTAATGTTCACATGATTTACACCCACAACCTGTAATTAAAAACTTTTGTACTGACTTTTGTCTGTAGCCGAGTTGCTGTAGCTCCACAGGAACAGTACAGTACATAATGAAGGCAGCTACAGTAAAAGAGCGCTCTGAATGCACAGCACTGCGGCTTCATTCGACCAGAGGGATGGATCAATGCCGCGGCTTTGAACAATCAGGGGAAGAGAGGAGGATGAGAGGAAAGGGATAAAAGGATGTGGGAGGAGGTGATGGAGGCGGTTGTTTTGTCGCGGCAGGAGGCAGACGAGGGGGAAGACAAAGGGAGATTATGGCCAACTTAAGCAGGGCCGTTCGCGCACACCTCTTAATTGAGAAATGAATTTCCCCGCTCTACTGAGAGAATATAAAGGTGATCAAATGCTGCCTTTACTTCCAAATCCTTCCTTTTGTGTTCTTCTGAATTGTCAGGTGACATGTTGTCGTGACTGATTATTTCTCTCAGAGCTGAGGCCCGAACAAATTGGATCGTAAGAACCAAGGAAACACTGAAGGAAGGGCTCACTAGAGAAAACACGTCTCCTATACACACATATAGACAGACGACACATAGTCAGCCAATCAGGAAAGCCCTTTCTGATCAGCCGGGGGTGAAACCTGGAAGTGAGTCGGCCTTTCGATGAACTGAAAACATAGCTACAAAGACAGGGAAAGCTTTTTAAAGGCCCGGCCCTTTTCCCGCCAGTCTGCGACCCCGACTTGTTATGAACCGTCCCGAGATGTAAACACGCCCACAGAGAAGGATAGAGAAGGACAGAGCTGAAGGCTGAACTAACATGGTGCAAGTCATTTGTTGCAAACGAGCGCGAAGGCCGCTCTTCTGTGTTGACATATAATGTTTTTTTTTAGTGCTGTAATGTAATGCTGCTACCGTTATAATCATACTGCCTACAGTAGGCTAGCGTTAACCCAGCGTTACTTACAAGGCCATTGACTAGCATATCAGTGGTTAACTACGTTGTTTTGTAGGATTACGTCTCAGGTGAAATTAGAACAAGCTTTGTCCAAGACACTTCTTCATCAATTTGACTAGTTGGAATTCAGTTCGGCCCCATTAGTTTAAATGTGGGATTTTCTTTCAGCCTTGATGATGTGGAAATATGGATTGTTTTGTCTGACGTCACATCTTATAAACCATTCACTGTTGCATAATCACTACAGGTAAAGACACTGGCTTTGTTCATATACAGTGATTTAATAGATTGACGTGGGTTTCTCACTGAAACGTTCTGAAATTTGGTGAATAAACCGACATGTGGATGGTAGAAATGCATTCTACACGTATATTTTGTGGGTGCACATCTTTTAACATTTTTAATGTATGTAAAGAGACGTATAACTGTATTTTGAATTTTCATAGACTATAGAATATGATTATGGGTCATTTGTCATTGTCAAGTCAATCTCCACATGGACAAATAAACCCAAAAGTTTATACAATTAAATCACTGGCTTTATTTTCCAAGGTGACCATTCTCAGTTTAATCATTGGCGCTCTCCCTCGGGAGCAGCAGGTGTCTGATGCAGACAGACAGATGGCATCCTGGGAAATGTAGTGCCTTTTTTCGTCAGCGAGCGCAGCATGTGATGGCCCTGCCAGGAGGCATTAAAGGCTGCAGCCTGGACGCTGCTCTTTGCTCACGGGGTGAAGCTGATTGAAATTCCGTTCCTCCCGCATCGCCGGGCTTGGCGTCGGTCCACAGTGCAATACTGCAACCTATTTCACACTCTGCTGGTGTGGAGTGATGAAACCAGACAGCAAAAACTCAGGGTGGCAGCACAAGTCCAAAAGTAGCACGCAGAGCCATCTTCCATATCCTCCACTTCTAACTGGCTCTTATCTGGAAGGGAAATTCTCTTTACTTCTCTGCTATTTGTCCTTAAACCCTCTTGATAACACGTCTCTTGATCAGTTTGGGGTCACAGTAAAGTTTTGTTAAGGAACTTTGGCTCCACTTTGGTACCTAAAACTTCATTATAATGTGCAGTTTATTATTTAATACATTTATAATAATAATAATACTAATAACCATAACAACCAGGTGTTTTTTTATTACCTTATTTGGGATGGCATCCAGTTGAATCCTTGACTAACTATACCATCATTTTTAAAAGCACAGAACCCCACAACTCTATCTCTGTGAACCATTTTAAGATCCCAATATCACTTTAACAACAGTACATAATCGAATAGTTCAAATTAAATGGGTGTACGTCATTTTGTTTTCAGACGTTATGATTCCCTTTCCTTTGCTTGTATTTTTCTGCTCTTATTATGCTGTTTTTTGGGAGAAATTGGCCCAAACGCTGCACGAACGCCCCAAAGCTGCTGTAATGAAGCTCTGACTCTTTTGTAAAACGGCGTCTCTGTGTCGCATGTTTCTGCTTTTAACAAGACCGCGTCTGCTGGAACACCACTGTGATGATGGTTTCCGCAGAGATGTAAACAAACACAGCCTCGGGTGATTCCCCCTTTGTTTAAATCCCACCAAAGCAGAAACACAATGAATATCCAACTAACATGACACAGGCTTAAAGCAAGTGACTTCACTCTGATACGTCTTCGTTAGGGACAAACTGCATCCTGGGTAAAAAGAAACGAGCTTGCTCAAAGCTTGAAAGCATGTGCAGATCAAGCGGCTGCTGTTGATTTTGGTCGCAGGCAGGAATTTGAGTTGAAAACACGCCTGTTTTGGGTGATTTATGCAAACTTTTGAGTGTTTGCCGTTGTGTTTTGATTTACTTGGCAATTTAAATAAATGGCGCAACATAATAGCAAATATGACCACGTAAAAAGAGAATTTCTGTAATCATCCAAGAGAATCGAGTGAATTATGAAACACAAATAAGACCGATTCCACCTAATTACAGGAAACATCGTTAAGGTTATTAGTAACACCTGCGCTGTCCCTGCTATCACACCTCAAAATGTTTGCTGTGGAAAAGGGCTATATGTTGTTTTTCCATGTCAGTACTAGGCATTCATTCTGGGTTATGCTAGAGCAAATATTTTGATTACTTTTTTATAAATACTGTTGTACTGTAGTACAAGGGCTGTAGTACAACGACAAAGCTACTGGTCTCCTACATGAATCATCCTCTGGTGAGTTTTTGCTTGAGTCATGGAGCTTTAGCCTCAGTGTTTTAGCACTATAGCGTGTACAGTATTCAGCCATTGTGTGCATATTTAAGACCCTTTTGCATGGTTTTTGCTGTGAGATAAAACATTAGACTCAGAATGAGCGTCACTGACTTTCCTTTTAAAGGTACTTGGCAATGCAAATGTGCTGTGTATTATCGTAATTTGTAGGAAGCAGAAATGGGAAAGAAAGTCGGAAAAGCCACGTCTCTAATGGCGCTCTTCCATTACCAGTAGCGGCTCAACTCGGCTCGCCTCGGCTCACTTTTCGCTCGGTTTTCCATTGCAGATAGTACCTCCACAGTAGTACCTGGTCGTCATAGCGACGCCGCAGGAAACTGCCGCGCTACCCACACACAAAGCACAATGGAGGAAATCGAGTGTGTGCTGTTTTTGATCGTCGGGCTGTGGCTGTTTCTCACAGCAAGAGGACAAACGTTGTCTTCCGAGTTGCCATGGTAGTAACGGGTATATCCCGCAATCTCTGGCCAAACTATTTAAAAATGGCGGGATTATTCAGGGTACTCCGTCTGACGCAGTGAATAGAGACAATTCTCTCTGACCAATCAGCAGTCTGCCGTGTTTACACGTGACAATTTAGTATGGCCTCAGCTCGCTCAGAACCTCGCCGGAGGTGGTACAAAAAAGTAAAAAAGTACCTGGAAGCAGGTACAGGTACGACTTTTACAGAGTGGAAAACAAACAAAAGGCCATCTGAAAGCAATAGTGTGGGTGCGATCACCTCCTAAAGGCCGCAGAACAGGTTTAGTAACAGGAAAGTCATCAGCTGGAGGATTCTGGGCAGCGGAAGTGCATGAACAATGAGCTCTACCCTGCTTTAGTCTAAAGCTGATGATGCTGACCTGCTCTTGAATTGCTCCCAAACTCTTACAGTCGAGCTGCCCGGTGCCCAAAAGCAGTTTTTGTGGTAGGCTCCCAGGTGTGAATGTGTTGCTGAACAAAGGGACATGCCAGTTTAGCAAAACCCTTCCCTGGAAAGCTGAAGATTGACTACCACAAAATGAAAACGGGAGCTCGCAGAGTGTAAATGTGGAGGGTGATGGGAGAGAGATGAGGGGAGGTAATCGCTGGCACTCTTTGATCCCTGGAAGGCAGAGAGCGAGCAAGTGTTGCCATGGTTACAGCATCCCCTCATTTTGCTAGTTTCAGCGGGCGCTCTGGCACCCTGCCTGTTACAGTCCCTGGAGTATTTCCCTAATGTGTGTGTGTGTGTGTGTGTGTGTGTTTCCACCGACCTGCATACATTATTAATTCAACTGATAGTTATTATTAACATTAGTGCATGTTTATCTAGATAAACCTTTTAAACTGATAATGTATTAATGCCAGATGTATTAGATGAAGCATCAGTAGTAGCAGTCCTCGTAGTAATATGAGTAATGGAAGTACTTGTAGTTGTCAGCACTATGTTTTGTAACTCGCATTTTGGATTTTTCCCACCTGCGAAGTCTGTTTTCGCAGCAGCAGGTGAGCCTCGTGTTGAGGAGGCTTGTTGTTAATGACGTCGCCTATTGAAACGATCAAAACCAGCGCGGCAAGGAATAACATCGGCACTAACAGATGCACTTACAAGCTTTTACTAAACAAGCGCATACGTAGAGACTCTCTCACATGTGCAGAGCATGTGCGATTGTCAGTAGACTGCACGGGAGGGGCAGAACGAGGGGAGATTGTCCACTAGTTTATCGTTCGGACGGCGACGTTAATATATCTGGGCGGCCCGACCAAGTAAAGTCTATGTGGGGAAACACTGCTTGATCTTTTCTAATCAAACCACTTCCACACTACTGAAGTCGCTCCCCTGTTTGGAACCAACTCCTCGACCGTAACACAATGTTACTTTAGCTTTCAGCGATGCTTGTTGCTGCTGTGCATAAAGGTACAACGTCAACAAGTTGGAATGTTGCCATTATCACGATATGACTTTTTTTTTAATCATATTAAAAATGCTACCAGTATTAAACGGACTTTATAGCGCCTTTCTAGTCGTCCGACTACTCAAAGCGCTTTCACATTACAAATCACATTTACCCAGACGCACACATTCATACACTCATGGCAGGAGCTAACTGACTATCAGTACAAATTAAACTAACCACTCACACACACTCACACACCGAAGGCGCAGCTTCGGGAGCAACTTGGGGTTCAGTATCATGTCACTTCGACACATGGTTGGGGAAGCCGGGATCGAACCGCCGACCTTCCGATTGGTAGACGACCCACTCTGCCACCAAGCCACAGCCGCCCCTATTAGCGTGAATGATCTGATATGGCAAACCCCTAGTAGTAGTAGAAGTTGTCTTGGTATTAGTAGATTAGTAGTAGTGATAGAAGGGAAGTAGTAGAAGTAGATAGTAATAGTAGGACTACTAGTGGTAGTTTTTGTAGAAGTGGGTTAGTAGATGTAGTAGTTGTAGTAGGAGAAGGAGTCTTAGTAGAAGCAGTAGGAGATTAAGACCAATGTTTACAGTTAAACCCAGGCTAACCTCAGCGACCTTCATCTGTAGCCACAATCAGACATTATCAGTTCTTCACACTGGAGGGTTCTTATCGCAGCTGCAGGAAGCGCATGTACTGCCCATGGCTTACGCCTGCTTAGCAACTGTTGCCTGTTTCTCTCGTTCTCCAGCACTTTTGTCTCCGTGATGAATTGTTTCATTATTTCATCAATTTTCATGTAACTTTCCATCTGATGCAGCATTTCCCAAATTGGCCTTAGGTGTCCAGAATTTTGAAGAAGTGGTGCTTATCTCCGTGATCCAAGTCACAGTTTTGCAGACAGAACATTCATTAAAAACCAGAAAGTGACGTCCTGCTTGGTCCTGATCCAGCCCTGCGACGAGAAACAGGCCAGCTGCTGCCTAACCACTAAAATGGGCTAAACTATGATACTGTAAATCCTGTTTGGCTTTGTGGATATAGAAGGAAAGAACATTGTGTTGCACTGTTGGACCTGAGTGCCACTCTTACCTGCTATAGCCCCCTCCGAAAGGACAAACAACCATCCCCATTCCCTAAATCTACAGCAGGATTTAACTGTGAGTAGAACAGCGTGAGGAAGTGCTATATGCTGCCAGATCCCCTGTACGTGGAATATAATAAAATATGGCTGCCTCCCCTCCTCTCCCTGAGGAGCCCTGAAGGAGCCGGTTTGAAGCATCCCCCATCAACCCAACTCAGGATAACTGCAAGCATTTACGGTCCACGGCTGACAAATACAGCAATACAAAAAACGGCCCAAAACACGAGTTGTCTTATTAAGCCATTTGTAGCTGTATCAGAGGGTAAGAACTCATTGGAAAAGTATTTCTTTAACGTGAGGAGGACTGGGGTTATGTTTAAATCGTCGGTTCAACCTATTGTCACCCACCCCCCCCCCCATGATATTTTGCCATGCAGATGGTTTGGTTTTTATTTCTCCAGGTTTTGAGATTTTTGAGGTCTCCACCCAGATATAATGGAGGCAAATCAAATTTAGTTTGAGATGCGTCAACCGTTAAAACTGTATATTTAGGAAATTCAGCAGCATTGTGTCTTTAGAAACAGTATCCCAGTTATTTTGGGTGTGTTCAGTCATAGGAATGATTTATTTGGTAGAAAGTACTTTTAATAGTGAGGTCTTTTAGAGTAAGGCAGACTTTGGGCTTTTTTCTTAAACCTATCCAAGTAATTTTGGTGCCTAAACCTAGCCAAACTGCGACCGTTTCACAACGTTAACCACAGCGGCGTTCAGCCCCGACGAAACGCTTAAACGTTAATGGTGGTGTGTTGAACACCCTGTTGTGTACGCCAACGCACTGCCTTTCTAATTGTTATGATGAAGGTCCCTTGACTATTGTCACCATGATGACAGAGGTTACCTGACTTCTTTGGTACCTGTAAGTCATTTAATGGCGTTAAACGGCGACAAGACACGCGAAATGTCCTTTAAAAAAAAAAAAAAGTGATGTGCCATTCATACGCCATCCCATGACGTCACGTTGGTCTGGGGGGCATGTGGGTGGGGAACAGCGAGTGCAGGGCACGCTGTGTGTCCAGCCTGAATGCATCCGAGTAGTGGAGGCAATATGCAGGTTACATCACCAAGGTGTAACCAGAGTAGACAGGCGGCTATATGGACACAAACCTCAGACAATTCCAAAACACCAGCGATGTAAAATGTCACTTTCAAAGGGAAAATGCCATCAAAAGAATCGTACGTCCCCAGCGGAAACAATATTCCAAACTGTGTCATGATAGATGTGTTTGCGGGCAGGTATATCGGGAATAGACCTAAATTCTGACAAAGGTGGGAGGCGATGACTTGAGCGGAGATCTTTTAATAGCTTACTGATAGTTGACCAGTGACAAACAGTTTGCAGGCAGGCGACAAAAGGTAGACATAATCCTTAAGGCAACCAGGAAGTCAGAACCTGCACGAATACGACAACAAACCAACACTGAACAAAAGAGGTGAACCAGTATATGTAGGGGGCGGCTGATTAGGAATGAACTGCAGGTGAGACGTGGGAGAGTGGACACAGGTGTGTAGTTAGTGGAGCCGACAGGGGTTATTGCAGGGCGAGAGAGACTAATGGCAGGAAATATACAACACATGAGGGATAGGGGAAACACACATGAGGAGGAGAATGTCTACAAAACAAGAAAAATGACTGAACAAACCCCAAAAAACCCACGACAAACGGAAGCAGTTGTTGATCATTTGCGGCCTCTAATATCATGACAGTGAGTATGTTGGAAAGGTGATTCCGTTACCAAACCCGTCTGGGTAATCTTGCCACGTGCTAACCCGTGTGCTGTTTTTGTGTTTCCCTTCCAACAGGTTGCCTCTTTGAGGGCGAGCTGTGTTCACCATATGAGATCTGCGTCAACGGTAAGATGTCCGGTACACACATTTTGAAAGCTTTATTCGACCGACCACGTATTTATATCCCGAAAACAACATCAGGAGTGTTTCGGAACGGATCATGAGAGATATCCTGTTTGTTCGTAGTTACAGCCGACTGCTGTGCAATGGACACAACATCTATAAGCGTTACAGCCCCCACATCACGGAAACATTTAAGCCTTTGGACATGTATTTTGAAAGCCGAGGTCCAAGTGGTTCATGTGTGCCGAGCGAAATGTTCTGTTCTTAGAGAAGGCTCAAATTAAGAGCATGAAGGTTCCCCATAGAGATACTTATTGCAGTTTGGTGTTTTTTGTTTTTTTTCTGTTCATGATTCGGGAGGTATCGACTATAAACGGCGAAGTCCGGGGGATCTCCTCCCTCTGGATCTCGAACTTGTAGTTGTAGTTTGTAGACCTGGCCACTGCCCAAGGCTTGTTTTGAAGTGAGATCAAAGTGTAGTCACCAGGCACACGGACAACAACGGTGTCCAAAACATGCTGAGTCTCTGCTGCTTTAATGTCGTTACAAGAGGCGAGATGTTTGCGAAATCAGCATGCGTTCGTTTGAAATGAGCAGAAATATGAATGCACACAAAATCCGAAATTGCTGCGTTGCTTCTATATTCACACTAGCCTCTTTAGAATCAACTGCTGGGTTTTGTAATTACACATATAAACCCACGCTCGCGCTGCCTTACTCTTCCCTTGCGGCCTTCCCTTGCAGTAAGGAAACCCCCTGCTGAGAATCAACTTAGAATCGAAAAGGCTCAAAACATGAAAGTCATTCACAGAAAAATCTGCATATAATTTGGCGTCTTGGAAACACTTTTATCTTTTACTCCACTGGGTCAGGTGGATGAAAACTGGGTTACACTCTTCGTAGTGTGTTAAGCTAACCTTTTGTTCTCGGCTGTGCGAGGCCGGCTTCACTTATCAACATATCTGCAGGATTTAAAGCAAAGACAGAGCCAACGGAGATATACCGAATACTATAATCTGTCGTATAATCTCGTTGAGCATGTGGATGGTCTGTTAGGAGGTGCAGGTGGCCATGCTGCCGGGTGCGCAGCTGACTGACCGTGTTTCTGACCTGCTTCCTGACGTGTGTTTCGTTCTGAATTCATTAGCCCTGTCGTTTCCCGTCAGCGCGACGGGCGTCAACCTTTTTTGAAGCGTGCCCCACAATCTAATCCTGACAGAGGAGGTGAGGATGCAAAAACCAAACGCGTATCTAGTGAGGAAATCATTACGTCCTCGATGGATTTTATTTTTAGCCGAGCTCAGACAGGCTCTCCGTCTGTGTTGTGACTGCCTCAGGTGACCTCGTTTCGCTTTGATGGGGGGGGGGAAAAAAAAAGGTGTCGGCTGCTTTCATTTGGATAGTTGGTCTGCTGTATTTCATTGCTGCACATCTCCTGCCTTCATTGTCCGACTGCAAATAAATTATTGTTTCGTTTTGTGATTTTAAAAAACTTACAAAGCTAATCGCTACAAGGAATAGGTTCTAAGAAAAGTGAGGGACCGACATTGCAATTTCTATAAAATAGTCATTTAATATTTTGTATAGTATACCAGAATGATATACCTTGGTCGTGTGGAGAATTTAAACCAACATGTAGGACAGTAGTTCACATGTGGGGGGCAGTGAAATCTAAGAGCTTGACTAACAGAAAAGATGACAAAACACAATTCTGCTGCACCAGAAGGTTGTTTTTCTATAAAATATTTATTTTATTTTTTTGCTTCAGACGTTGTCTTTTCTTGCGAGATACTATTTATTTAAAGTGATAAAAGGGGAAAATGCAAAGTTGAAGCAGAAAATACTCGGTTCTGTTCTCACGATGGCTCAGTAACAGTAACAGCAGCTTAACAGAGGGAGAGGAATTTTGCCTATTTTAGTTAATGTAACAAACACGAACTAACCATGAGCAGTTAATTTGTTACTGTGTTTGTTCATCTTTAACGTTAGTTGATAAAAATGAATGGTAGAGCGAGGGAGAAGTGAGCGAGTGACGGTAAGCTTTGGAGCGAGTAGGAGGGACCCGGTTTGGGGAAAAAAAACCAAATAAATAAATAAATAGATCCGTTAAAAAGAATGTATGTACAGTGAAACTAGTCCCATTTTGTCATAAACAAAATATCGCATAATTATCGCGAGACTTTCGATATAATATCGGCCAACGTGATATCGCGATAACGATATTGAGTCGATAAATTGTGCACCCCTACCCTCCAGTCCTACGCCCCTGGTGGCAACCTAAGGTGCTCAGCCCATATGGGCTTACGAGACACTAGACAGCAACCAGGAAGGCCACATGACAAATCATAATGAACAGTTCCGCAAATTCAGAAGAGAACATTCAGAAACAGTCAATTCCCATGGCAGAAATGCCCTATTATGTTGGATACAGTGTTCTCTGTCTTAGCTGCCATTTGGGCTACAAATGCTAATGGTTATTTTTTTTTTGCGATTTAATCTAACGGTTATTTCTTCGATTAGTCAATTAATATAACAAAAAATGTACCCAAAATCAATATCAAAACCAGGTATCATTAATATTTCAATATTTTATTCAATCATTTTCTCTTAAAAACAAATGTAACAAGAACCGACGTATGCTCTGCAGTTCATTATTCTGCAACAAAACATATATTTGTCTACTGAAAATAATACATTTTAAAGAATACATTAATATATTACCCTATTTCTAATAAGTTATATCTTATGTTACCATTTTAATTCTACTTAATTCTCCACCTTATTTTAGGGTTTACTCACAAACTACTTAAAGCACTAAAACTACTTAGAGCGAGGGGAGATTGTAGGCTTCTCCGGGGGTAATCCATGCTTTGACCGTGCAGCCATATTTCATTGCGCCGCGCACGATATGAAAAATAGACATATTTCTGTAATCGATGACGCCGATTACGTCAATAAATCTCCCCAGCCCTCGTTGCCATGCATTTTCTATACAGCTTGCAAAGACAAAAATCTCCTCCAGAAAATCTCACTGCTAATTATTGTGAAACATGAGAATGATTCTATCACTGTTGGCAGTTTTTTTTGTCAGCTCGGACACGCGCTCAGTCCAAGTTTCGAAGAGCGTGAGCAGCTTCGCCCGGGCTGGGTCAGGTGAGGCGAGGCTCCGTTGGGATCTAGATCTCACGATGGGAAAGCTAGGGTGGCAGCCCCTTCAGCCATTGTGCGTTTGACCTGCTTCAACAGCTCCTGTCAAACCGGCCCTCGCAGACAATGCCGGTCTGTTGTGTTGGTGATTGGCAGCTCGGGCTCCCTAAGGCCACGCAGCAGATTGCCAGAGCTGACAATAATCTCATGGCAGAAAAATACAATTGGTAACGTTGGTATTGTTCAGCTGAGGTCATTCTCTTCTCTTTCTACCTTTTTTCCAACAACAAGGGGAGAGTGTGACATCCAAAAAACCCTGAGGAAACAAGCTGTTCTCTTACCTTGGCATCGGAAGCCATTTAAACGCTTTGAAAATGTTTTTATGCTTAACAGCTACTCCTGGGCGAACACTGCACTTGTGACATTATTATTTAGAAAAGATGCATAGTTTGCCTGGAGATTCTGAACAGTTAAACAGCCTGTCACAAAGTAAGTTAACACGGAATAACTCCCAACGATGTTACCTTCAGGCTACGCCCAAATCAGAGGGTCACAGTAGGTGCATAGACAAGCTGAGAATGGCAGGAAACCTGTTATGATAAAAATAAAGACTATACTTCCTATACACGCAGAATAAATGTATTAAATAAAACCTTATTCTTTATATTTTAGCAAAATGCTGAAGTTTGCGTGTTATTATTATGGTTGAACCAGTCCACATATATCCATATATAATGGCAATTTTAAATTTTAGGCTTATGTTTGCGTAATAACCATCTTCCTAGTAACATTTCCAGTACACTTAGCGCTTGTTACTGTAGTACATTCATCAGTTTACATTTACAGGTATCGCTTATGCATGTCAGATCAGTCTGTACAAATGCCTTCTTTCCCCTCACGGTGTGGGGCAAGAGGGGAAAAAATAAATAAATAAATAAAACCACAATAATAATCAGAGCAGCAGCCTCCCTTCCAATATTTTTTTCACTCATGCCGCCGCCCGGATGAAATTAGGGGCCACACAGGCCTCAGACACAGCATGCGAGCAAATGGGAATTGAACGAGAGTCCCAGCTTCACGTCTCGTCATGTCATGCTTGGGCACCATCCACCGTTACACAACAGCAGAATTCTCTAATAGATGATGAAATTGATGAGAACATGTATTGGGGCATTCACTGAGAGAAAAGAAGGCGAGTGTCTCTTCCGCTCATGACGGTTGTTGAACAAAGCTTCAGGGAGGAGTCTGTTTTCTAATCCGTCACCGCTGCAGCCTGTGAGAGAACCGAAAACACCCGCCTTCCTTTTGGTTGAGATCAAGTCTTTATTGCCTTTTCTACATTGTTGAAACATACACTCTGTGCAGGTGTGGCAAAATGATATTACATAGCCATGCATCAGCGTGTACATTGCATGTCCCCACACTGTACAGCGTGCCGCCATTATTTCCAGCCCCATTTCCACCACGGAAACTGAAACAGCCTTTTGTTTTATCGGCGCATTACGAACGCGCCAGGTGCCAAATATCACACGTGAATTATGGCTCGCTCGCAACAGTCACGTAACGTCTGAATAAAGCCGTTATGGGGCATTAACGTAGCAGCATGCGTGCGCATGACAAAAGCCGCTACTTCAACAGGTAGATAGAGACCCGACATGCCTGGGTACAAAAGGAGAGAGGGCAGGCCGGCTGCATGGAAGCACGCTGCTCGATCAGTGACTTGACATTTTCATTGTGACTGTCATCTCAGCAGATGGAGCTGCGCCGCCTTCAGTGCTGACGCATCGAACCCCTGCAAAAAGTGCTCCTTGTAATAATACATTTATGTGGTGAGTTTTTTCAAATGACTATTGGCTGATGAAAAGAAAAAGGGTAGCGTTTCACCTGTTTTCAGGAATGTATTGATAATATTGGGATAGCGGGTCACTTCATCAGTACAGTATACTGTGCACTGGATTAAATTAGTTGTAAACATTTAATAAATAACTGTCTATTCAGATGGTCTTTTTTTTTTTTTTTGCAGTGTAGGAACCTCTGCTGACTTTCATTTTTAGCCCCAGCGCGTAGCTGAGTCCGGCCGTAGAGATAAGGGCGGCTGCCTGTCAGTTATACTTAGAAACCTGCGAACTTCTTCCTGTGTTTTCACGTGTTTTCACCAGGGCTGCAACCAACAATTATTCTAATCATCCAGCAATCTGCAGATCATTTTCTTGATTAATCAATTCATTGTTTTGTCAATTAAAACAAATGTCAGAAAATAGTGACAAACTCCCGTTGTAATTTCCCACGGTCCAGGCTGAAATCCTCAAATTTTTTTCCCACCAACAGTCCAAAACCCAAACATCTTCCCTTTACTATCATGTATGACAAAACGAAGCATCAAATCCTCCCATTTGAGGGGCTGGAACCAGCACTTTTTCGACATTTTTGCTTCAGTAACCAAAATAGTTGCTATAGATTCAATTTCTTTCGATGAATCGACTAATAGTAATAGTTTGAACCCTTTAATATTAAACATAAATGATTACATTTCATTACTTCCATTCATTTTCCCAAATAAAGCATAATTATTCAGATACTGAGGCATCTCAACATCTGTCTTAGATGTTATACATGATTTAACACTTCCCAGGCAGCCATTGATTTACATTAATTTCAGTATCGTGTGAAATTCATCTTGTAGAGACTTGTGATAGTTACTACATCGCAGCTCAGAAGTTTACTTACGCTGTGCGTTCACACATAAGTGTCACTTAAGAGCCTGCTGTACCTCATTGTTTTCTTGCTTTAAGACTTTATTTTAATGTTTTTGCACAGACTTGTCATTTGAGGACGAGGGTGTTGGTTCTGTCCAAAGAGCAGTGAGTCAGGTGAGGATCAGACGACGTTGTTGTATTTGTTTAACCTAGATTTAACTTCAGTTGCGGTGCGATAAGTCTATTTCTAAATTTAGCAACGTGTTTGCTTTATGATAATATAATTCAATGCAATGTAGGTTATGACTATAGAACATCATTTAATTTGACAGTGATCAAACCTTTTTCTGGATGGAGTAATTTTTTATTTGTTTCACAGCTGTTCAAATTCTCATGTTATCAGTTATTTCCCTAAATAATTTATTGTACTGATCTTAAAGCAGATTTAACAAAATACAAAGTCATAAAGTCACTTATGATTAAATTCTTATTTAACAAAGACCCATGAAAAACAGATAATAGATCAAAAATAATCAAATAAACAATATGTATTTAAGAACAAAATATGAACAGCAGGTGACTGACTCTCCTCACTTCCGTTTCCTCAGCCTTGCAATAGATTAATCAGGTTTACCCCCAATGACCTGATCTGCACTGGGATGTGATGGATCATATTTGCACAGAGCCGCATCGGGGGAAGGGCATCTGAGCGCCGCTAATATTTTCAGATCGGAGACGACCGGCGGTGTAGAGGAAGCCCAATCAGTCTCGCTTTCTGCTTTTGTTTGCAGCAACAGTCTTTTAAGGGTCTGGTGAATTTGTTCTAATCGCACTCTGTCTTACTGCTCGCTGGGAGTTTTATGCACTAAGAAATGTAGAATAGAAACATGGAATTTTTGACACATATTACGATTGCGGTATGATTCACGATTAGTGGAAAAGATCGTTTTTGCATCACAATTGTCATTTTGACTGAAAAAAAACTACTAAAATCCCAATGATGTGACATTTATTGGGGTCTGTCGTAATGCTGTTCCAACCAGGGGATCGAGGCGCACACAAAGGTTTGCTAGATATATTTTCCCCCAATTTACCAATTTCCTTTAGAACATTTTACCCCATGAAATGATTAGAAAATAAAACGCTGGAAAAAAACTTTGTTTGAACCGGTAGACATATGCAACTGGAGATGACGGGTCACAAGTAGACACAGCTTAATTTTAAGGGTTCTTAAGGTAAAAAGGGTGGGAACCACTGACTAAGATGTTGTGGTTAACGTGTTAGCAAACACCTGCGTAGTGTCACGTCTAGCAGACACAGAGCAGCAATATCATTCATTTGGAATCCTGTTTCTGTTCACCTGGAGAGTCCAAGTCCAATATTCGCTCGCTTTTTAGCTCTGGTTTGGTCTCCGCCAGCTCCGGAGAAAACTATTCGGCTCTTTAGCTGCTAGATGTTTCACTTTCTTCACCAGCTAGTCTCTCACTGAGTCTGTCTGCTGTTTGGTGCTGAGCGGGTAGTGTGCAGTGGGTTTAGCAGAGCTCGTTTGCTAAAACAGCTGCCTGCTCTTCTTTGAACCATACAGTAAACAGCATTTTTGCATTATGGGATTTGTGTCTGAGCATGCAACCAACAGGGGGGGACAGGTTGACTGTCAGAGGTGTAATGGAGCTCATCTTGAAGAAGCTTACTCAGCATGGAAACACTCATCTCCAGCAGAGAATACGGCCTCCAGTTATGCTTTAATTGCCATTAGTTAACTCAGCAACTAATGAGAGCTGAGCTTATGGAGATAAGTGTTATTATTCCTGTGATATATACAGAGTGTATAAAACATTACGACTCTCTGAGGTTCACATTTAATCAAAAGACAAAGACAACCCCTGCACAAAAAGGGTTAGAGAGGATTTTCACTCAACATCTTGAGGAATTCTGCAAATCTGCAAGTGGGTGAATCTGAATATTAGGACAGAGACTATTTTAGTGAGACGGTTTTCAGTAATTAATTATACTGTTGGACTGCCAGACTGCAGTGATCTTTCCCTAACCGTAACCAAAGCTTAACCACAGTGACATCTCGAAACTGTTTTAACAGTTTAACAGTGATTTGTAACGGTTTCGGAAGCCACGGATAAATGATGTCGTCCTTCCCATGGTGGCGTCAGATCAGAAAACCCTTCCCTCCACCGTGCGCCGTGCCTGGATTATTTTTACGTGGCATTCTTTTTTTTAAATTGACCACAAAGGCAGAAAAGATGAGTCTAATCCATCGATACATATATTTCACGTTGATATACATATAACTTGTTATAGTACTACCAGTCTTTGGGAGTTGTGAGTATCCTTGCTAGAATTGGAAATTTAGTTAAAGGTGCTATTGATCAAATATGGCTCTTTGATAATATCTAGTGGCTGCTGTGGGGACTACAACTTCCTCCACACAACCCCTCATATTTTCTGAAAGCAAGCAGTAACCTGCAATAATGCGGCCAGGTAGCGTTTATTGAGCTGCATCACCAGAAAACACCAGCTTATGAAGTTAATGTTAACCTGTCCGAGCAATGTGTTGCCAGCACTTCACTGGTACTGACAGAGAAACCTCTCTTCACCTTTTCACGCTGGATTTTGGGAATTTCTAGCGCACCATCATGTCACAGGACGTGCAAGATTACAACAAAAACAGAGTCCGTTCAGCTCTGCCCGCTTCACATCTCCGCAGCTGACAATGAACATTAGTGCTGCACAATTAATCGAAATATTATCGAAAAGCGCAATATATAAATCGCTGAAGCTGCAATTTTTTTAGGTCAAATGTGTGACAAAACTGCATTATAATGAAGTACTGTAGTGCTTTCCAAATGTAAGAAAACGTGTGTGTTTGGTACAGACACGAACAAATGTCACATCTTAATGATTTTAATAGTTTTTTTTTCCAATCAAAAAGGAAAATGTGAAGCAAAAACGAGTGTGAATTATATCGCAATCGTGTAATAATGTCAAAATATGATTTTTCCTTTTACCGTTTCGTGCAGCCCTGATGACCATAACTTTCACTCAAATCCCACCCACAAAATACAATCATTTTGTGCTAAGAGACGGTAAAATATTACTGATTGCAGCTTTTGTAAGTGTGGCACATCTTTATCACAAATGTCGTTTAATGCTTTATTGACAACATTTCCGGTAACAGTCTTTAAGGTACGGCTCTCCTGAACGCATCCCAAGTGTACTCTACAAACCAAGATGGGGGATTCACATGCCAATCCCAGACAAAACACACACAGACACACACACACACACACACACACACACAAGCAGCGTGCTCTGTTTCAGCCCCCTTACACCGCTTCCCTTTGATAAGCTGCGAGGGACAAAAAGCACTCGCTTGGAAATCACCATGGCAACAGACTCGAGAGGAGAAGGGTCCAAACTGGCCGATTACCCACCTGCGCCCTGTTGCATGTTGTCTCCTGAACATACAGTGCAACAGTCGACATGTCACAACAACCCACGGCAACGGCAAGCCGGGCTGAAAATATCTTCTACATTAGTTGATTTAAATGATAAATCAGTGACCGTGTCATTTTTGCAGTTGTTGGAAGCTTTTAAAATTGCTGTTTTAAACTCTTAAGGGACCATGATTAAGCCCCCTAGGCTAAAGATGTTCTTGATTGGATCCCTCAGTTATATTTTGTTTTCGTGTAGGATCGGGCTTCACGCTGTCCTCGATGTTTAATTTCTGTAGCTTTTGCTGGACAGACGTTTCCGGTGAACGAGAAGTGATGCATTTTACATTTACAGTTTGCGGCTGAACAGATGAGCAGTAACTGTGTGGGAAGACAGTGCTCACCTTGAGTACTATTAAAAACACGTCAGTGAGTCACACTGGGTGACATGTTCCTTCATTACCATGAACACACACACACACACACTGGCGGGTGTTTTGACTCAGTCCCACACACATCGTCACTACAGCACCAAATGCGTCTTCAGTGTGGATGGAGCTTGTCTTTAAATGGGGGGAAAAAAAGTCATCTTTTTAAGAAAAAAGAGGTTTTAACCTTGCTTATGATGTAAAACTAACTTAATGCTCCTCGCAGTGACTCTGATGCAACACTCAACACAAGCTGGCTCACCGAACAAAGCCATAATCAGTTCTATCCGGTTAAAACGACCAACATCCAAAAAGTGTTTTGTGAAAATGTGGCTTAACGCTGGATAAAGAGTGACTTTATGACAGCTTCTGGCAGACAACCACAATGCTGACGCAGGCGCAAAGGGGATATGACACCAATGACAGGCGTCGTCCCGTTACATTGATTCAAATTACATATTTCCCTGGGTTTGAAAATTGTTGGAAAGATTTGGGATAATGTTAATGGCCTCACACAGCCTCCACCCTCCTCATCACATTTGCTGGACGCCTGTCTGATTAGACTAATTGGCGGATGCGAGTAGGGTTATCGATCAAACGTGTGTGGTTTGACGGCCCTTTAAAGGAGATTCCTGTAACTCCTGTTGCCTTATAATGAAGCTACTTTGAAACCACATACTAGATACTTGGTTTCTACATTTTTTTTTTTCAGACATGAAGCAGAGAGACCCTCTTGTAGATCAGACTGGGATCAAAAACCAGTGACAACAAGTAGCCAAAAGTCATAAAATGATCATGTAAAAGGGCAGCGGTTCAGCAGCAGATCAGCAGAATAAGGAGCCAAGTCTGAATGGCAAATCAAAGTATCGACATCCCCATATTTACAGTAGTGCTCCTCAAGATTGTTCCAACTTTCTGAAAGGGCAAGTGCCACACCTGACGGGTTATTGATCAGTACCACTGACTCAGTGATTATTTGGCCAGGTGCTGAGTTTTCTGCTTTTAAAAAGTCATTTTCTGACTTTGTGTTTTCAGTTTTGGACCAAAATCTCAGCTGAGGGTGTGGCTGTCGATTTGTATGCAACTGGCTTTTTGTGAAGTAAGATGAATAAACTTTCAAGTTGCTCTTCGTTTTGCTGTTTTGTTTGTTTACCTGTATACCATAATATTAATTTACGTTTCGTAAAGAAATTGTAATTAATATTTGTAGCGATTTACTACGGCACCCATAGACTTTCAAATGAGAAAGGCACGAACGCAAGTTGGGATAAAGTCAGTTAACATGTGAGTTGACTGTATTATAGGTTTGTTATCTCTATTTGTGTGTAAACCTTTGAACTGTTCTATAATAATAATTTGAGGGATTATCACTAAGTAATTTTTTAGAAACACCTGTGTCATTTGTCTTGTATTTCGGGTTTGGGCTTTATACTTTTTTAAAATGACGAGGCAGACTTCTAGCTGAGTATGTCCTGAATAAAAGGAAGTTTCAACTAAATCAACCTAGACTCTAAAGGTCTCTTTTTAGATGTTTTTTTTATACCAGTGCCAATACGATGGACATGTTTGGTATCGTATGCAAAACCCTTTTCATTTAACAAAAGAAGCCAAACTACTCAGATGTAAACTCTTGTCTACGTTACGGTCAAAAATGTGCAAAATTCTGAGTCAAATTGGAAACGAAAAGGAAGATGAATTTGGTGGAAGAGCGCTGAGGTCCAAGACCCGGCCCGAGTTTTTGGTAACTGATCTGTATCTGGAGCTTCTGTTGTCCTTTACTGTCCACTGCCTTCAGTTGTTGTGGAACCAAAACAATTGTTCCTGTGAGGCTGATGAAGTGAATATTAAACTGATGAAATATGAGCAAAGTTGGCTACCATACAAAGGATAAACCCATTCGATTTAGGTAACAACGTGGCCTCCTGGTGCCATCACGCCAAACTTTACTTTTGTTTGCCATAGTAGTGGTCAGAAATTCCAAATATAGATTTCTTATCTTTGCATTTATTTTGTTAGCCGTCCAACAATCTGGTTTTCTCTCATGTAATGAGAATTTGGCAGCTAGGATGATTATAGAACCTTTAGTCTTGATTGGGGCTGCAATTAATGATTATTTTCAGTATCGATCAGTCAAAAAAATGAAATGAAATGGTTAAAAATGTCCCAATTTTCCAGATCCCCATAGATGGCGTCCTCATCTTCCTTGTTTTGTCTGACTAGCAGTCCAAATCCCAAAGATGTTAAATTAACAGTGATTTAAAATAAAGGAAATAGAAAAGTCAGAGAATGTTTTGTCATTTTTCCTTATAAAATTACTTACCGTAACTGTTTTGCTATTTTGTGAACTGACTTATCGTTTCAGCCCAAGTCTTCGTTTGACCCTTAATCCAGGTCAGTCATCTTTCTTCACTTCCAGCAGAACGCGCATGTTGGCGACACCTGAAGCTGCCCGACGTCTTCCCGGATCCGTTCTTCATATGTTGCAGTCTATTCGTAACTTTGTTCTTTTTGACTGTCCGTACTGTCATTTTATTATGTTGGTCTGTTCTGTACACACGGCATCTACTTCCTGTCCGTCCGTCCTGGGAGGGGGATCCCTCCTCTGTTGCTCTTCCTGAGGTTTCTTCCATTTATTTCCTGATAAAAGGTTGTTTTTTTGGGGGGGTGGTGAATTTTTCCATATCTGAATTGAGGCTCTAAGGACGAAGAGTGTCCTATGCTGTAGAGAGTGTAAAGCCCCTTGAGACAAACCTGTGATTTGTAATATTGGGCTTTATAAATAAAATTGACGTGACACAGTGAACACTGTATGCATACGCGGCAGCCTCTGCGGCTAATCAACCGTGAGCACTGCTAGCGCGATTAAGACCATGACAGCCAGGGCCAGTTCTTGACAGGTATGAAGGAAACCCTTTTGCTTTCGAGAGCAGCCAAAGCAGCCCAGGCGACGCCAGATGTCATTGATCTTGTGGAGTGCACTCTGTGAGGGATGGACTTGTGCAGGTCCCCGGAGGCAACAGATCCATTAAGATGTCTTAATCCAGTTCATTAGGCAGGACTGAGTTTCCTGCTTCCAGTCAGCGCGTCCCAACAATGCAGTCCAGGAACGCACAGCAACACTGTGTCGCAAAGGAATTCGGCTTAGAGTATTTCTGGGACTGCACCTTTCATCATCTCACCCATTAAGTGGTGAACATTCACACCCTATCCTCGTGTCCCCAACATATTTTCAATGCTAACACTTTAGCATACACTGTCGATTTATCGAGGATGACAAAGTCGCGCCCCGACGCAACCTGCAAGTTATTTTCACTGCAAATATTACAGGAATTTTCACGAATTTCATGCTGCGCATAACCTTGAAATGTGAATATATGGACAGCAGTAATTGGTTTGGCAAGATAATCACTTGGAATAAATGTAGATATTGTGAATCGTCCGTGAGGATCATGATGCAACAGGTGCAGCAGCCCCTGACAACATTTAAACGAACTAATTCATCAATTTACGCCTGAAATCCGCCCAGCGACGTTGTTGAAACGAAAAGGGGAGGGGTTTAATGAATAAAGAAGGCTTTTAAACCTTTCTTAAAAACCCCCCCCCCAAAAAACAGGGGATCAACAGAACAAAACGAACAAAACCAAGAATAGTTTCAGAAAAGTTTATTTTCTTACTTTCATTAAATGACGGCTACATTTAAACTATGGCAACCAAGAGCAACATCTGGTCAGCGTTGCCGGTCCATCTCCCCCATCTTAATACACCCTGTGCTTCTGAGAACGGCTCTGTGAATCCTCATTCTGCTCTAATCTGGACCATAAATCACAAGAAGACATGTCTGGCTCTGAATTATGGCCCTCTGGTAGTGAACTGGGATGAATTGCAGAGCCCTTAGATATGCATGAATATAATGATGAGAGATAATTCAAGATGTTCCTTCTGGGAAACACAGAAATGGTGTTATATGAGTTCAGGGCTGAAGGAGGAAAAAAAAAAAAAAAAAGGCCTGGACTCGTGAATGCTGTTCTGCTGGTGCAAACTGAGCGAGAGGTCCTAGAGTTTCTGCTAGTGTCTGTGCTGTCACATTTTGAAACCAGGATTTAGGTTTTACACGCTCAGAAAATGGGGTGCACGGTGGCAGAGCGGTCAGCGCCCCAACAAGGAGATCGTGGGTTTCGAATCCCGGACCAGACCACGATCCCCCTGGGTGGAGTCTGCATGTCCTCCCCGTGTTACCGTGGGTTCTCTCCGGGTTCTCCGGCTTCCTCCCACCGTCCAAAGACATGCATGTTTAGGTTAATTGGTGACTCTAAAAAATTGTCCCCAGTGGATGAATGAGAGTGAATGGTTGGTTGTTTGTCTGTCTGTCTCTGTGTCAGCCCTGGCCACTGTCCAGGGTGTACCCCGCCTAAGGCCCAAAGCCACCCGCGACCCCCAACGGGAACAAGTGGTAGAAAATGACTGACTGACTGACGCTCCGAAAATAGGGATCCACTGATCGGATCCATCGGGTTTGTATCAGGGCCGGTACTGAGCTTATTAAGAGGACATGGTATCTGTCAGGTGTGGCCGATGCACAATTGTCTGTGTCATTATTTATTCATATATTTACGGACTGTTGACCAGGGGCGTGAGCAATGAGTAAAAATGGATATTAGTGAATATTCTAATAGGAAATCATATCAATAAATGGGTGTTTTTTTTTACCCACGCACTTCAGTTCAGTCAAGAGTTTTCTAGCCACCATCCAGTGGCCATTAGAGGAATTGCAGCATACAAATCTTGAGCTTTGGCCTCAATATTTCGCCATGTTGGCTCCAGCTGCATCTTTTCCCGGGAAAATATGCGGATCAAATCTGACCCGCAGCTCGGGGGGATTCGGTCGCTTGCTCGACGGCAGGGTGCCCCCACGAGGCTTAAACCCAAGGAGTCCTGTTGAGGAACAGCCACATTTAAAACGCCCAGGCCACTCTGTCGCCCAGTGTCAAAATACCTGGATTTCAATCTCGGCCGTGATACTTTAGCTCTAAATGGGTTCAATTATGAGGGATGATTCAGCCGTTGTTCCTGGAAGATGCAGAGATGCAGGTTCATTAGCTGAAGCGAAGGAAGAGACTTGTAATGATGATCTGTCTTATTCTGTACTCAGCGTGGCGAGGCTCGAGAGGACGAGGAATGAACGCATTTGTTTCTTGGTTTCTTGTCTTAGTTTGTCTTTTTCTATCGCATCATTTCAGGAGGTCCAAAGCTACTTGTAACCGTTGTACACTGAGGTATTTCATCAAATCATTTGACAAAACTATTTATCTTTAGAATTTCACACACAATTTTTTCAGCAACAAAAGAAAAAACTGCTTCACGGAAGCGTAAGATGTTTTTACTGTTGAGGAAGTTTGCGTTTGTGACAATTTCCAGATCTAATTTCCAGTATTACAATTAGCAAAGATCCAGCCGCCTCCCCTTTTCTCTAAGTCTCTTTCCCTTCTTCCTCACTCATCTCACTCTTCCTCGCACACACCCACAGCACATCTCACTCTCCCGTCTCATTTGTAAACAACAGAGTATGCACTCCGCGACGCATTTGAGCGTAATTACAGCAGCGCGGACCAGACGCTGGTCACCCTCAGCTGCCTGTTTAATGGAGCTTGCAGTTTGATTGAGACGGCCACAGTGACGCAGAGGCTATTTATGGACATGAGGCCTGAATTGCCATGTAGAAGTGCTGTTCTGCAACATGGCCGCACACGCGCATGCACACACTCATGCATGCAGATACGCACTGAGAGGAAACACCACAACATTAGCATACAAACAGCACAGATGCAAACACGCATGGATGTTTCTTATTTCTAGCAAATTGTGCATCCTTTGCACTTTTACCGCAAATAATGAATTTTACAGCATAGAGGGAACCAAGAATTTATAGCAAGTGATTGTAATTTGAAGCTCAGAACCACTTGTCTCGTAGAAATTACATTTGCATACAACTAATTAGCATCAGCAAATACGTCTTTGAAGGAAACGTACTGATCGCTTTCTATTGATGATGCTAATCGACGAATCTGTCAAGTCGCAGAAATGTTGGTACTGACTGTGACTGTAAAATGTGCACTGACAACGTATTTTGATTTGTTTTCTGCCAAAACGTCCGATCTTGCGATACAATGATTGTGTTCAGGTCGCTGGCAGCACTTGGTTTAATACAGAAAAAAAGACCAAAGTGACTTGAAGCACGAGACACGACGTATTTATTTACATTTAACCAAAATCGCCATCTTTCCCAACGCCTAACTGGAGGGCTTTTGTTGCCTTCGACCTGACCTCTGCCTCTGAATATATCCCAGGCAGGGATTATGTTTGCCGCCACAGCGTAACTGGGAAAACGATCATGTAGTAATATCTAAATGTAACTTCTAGGAGACAGGGTTGGCCAGTTAATACCTGAGGCAGTGTTTCCACTGATCTGATGGTACATTTGGATTCTATTGCTGGAATTCCATTGTTAGTGTTTTGGGGAAACCCATCCAGTCAAAATCAGTTTGTTTTTTTTGAGTCTGGTTGGTAGGAACATTTTCTAAAATGAGATAATGTACATGTTTTCAGAATCCTGTGGGGCGTCCTCAGCCTTATACATCAAAGTGCTCGGAGTCTCATCCTCCCCACTGCGACTGTAGGTCAATGAAAGCTGCCACTACTACTAAAACATCTCAACTAAACTTGGTCGAGCTGTCTAAGACTGCAGGGAGATGTGATGGGAATTCTATTAAAGAGTAGTTACTGTACTGTAAGTGCTTCACAGAAGGGCGAAAAGACTGTAGAGACGTACATGGAAACAAAGTGTACCAACCATAAAATTAAGAAAAAGCAAAGTAAGTAGGAGAATTATTATGCGATTCATGAATATGTGCGCTGATGTGGTCTACATGAGACAGCAGCAGCACCGGTCGTAGTACTACTCGTATGTCCAGGCTGCTGGAAAGAGAGTTAACTGTAAATGTGCGATCTATTTTTTTTATTTCATTTTACGCTGCTCAGCCCGAAGAGCCAGTTGGGATTGCTCTTGTGCCGTACGGGCAGGTACAAGCACGCCGCCACTGCAGAAAAATGAAACCTCTCAATAACGTGCGGCTGCAGTTGACCCAAATAAAAGGACAACAGAGTTCAGCGCTAATTACACACACACAAAAAAAACCCGCCACGGCACCACATGCTCACTTATTCTTCACGGTGTACGTTCAACGGGCACTGCTTGAAAATGCCACTTTCGCCACCCACGGCTTCATGCTCTCAGACGGCCTCCTGCCGGCTTTCAGCTCACGCTAACACGACCCACTGTGTGGCCTTTTAGAAGGAAGCATGACCGAGTGAGACGTCACCCTCTGTGTCGCGGGATCTATGTTTAGAAATAAAATGATAAAGGAGTTCAATCTGACTCTGCCTGAAGTGGGAACGTGTCCTGTCTGTTACAGCCTTTTTTAAAGACCATTTCAGTGAGAGTACAGTGACTAATCAGGTCAATCCAGGATGATACTGAAAATATTGGTATTATAAATACAGTACAAGAGACCAAATTTAAGTACAATAACATCACTCTGATCACTGGGGGAGTTGACACAAAAAGGTGTATCTAGAAAACCACAAGAAGAGGATGCTTCAACTAATATTCTGGTGGTTCTTCTTTTTTTTTTTTTTTTTTCCAAATGAATACTTGCTGATTTATTTACAATTAGGTATTTTTTATTTAAAACAATGTGTCATCTTTAGGTTGTATTTAAAATGTTTGATCTCTACACATTGCTCCATAAAAAGTGATGTGTTGCGACAAAACACGTCTTTCTATTTTACTTGAATGGAGAAATATTCATGCAGATTGCTGAACGAGGAAATTGCGATGTGACGGGACATCGCTTCTGTTTGGTAGAACGCTCGATTTTTGTTGCTAGTGCCCAAACAAACTAAGAAATGCAACAAAAAATTTCATACACTTCAAGTGCGTAGCTGCAGAACATGCCCTTGTTATTCCCTCCTTATTTTTTATTTGTCAGCTGTGTGATCTGCTGTTCTGATGTCTCCTATGGTGTTGCCGACAGTGTGCACTTAGCTTGCAGCACACTGTACCAAAGACAAATTCCTGATTCACGGTTGTGTGAAAATTTAAAGTGAAGTCAGTTGAGTCAGTTGGGGAAAAACTGAACATGGAAGATTGATCATATTTAGCCTTTTAAAGGAACTTCCTTTCAGTGACCTGAGTGTGAAATGCTGAATATAAAAAAGCAAGTTAGATTCTCTACTTAAAGTCTGTTTGTGTGTCAGCAGATGGTATGTTTGGGAGGTGTCACTCTGTTCCGGTGAAGGAAGTTTACACCTACGATGTCTCCCCGTCGGTAGTCCAGCGCTTCAGGACACTGCTGGAGAAGCTCTCTAACAGAGGTAAACATACACACACACACACAAACACACACACACACACACACACACACACACGCACCTCTCATTACATAAAGGCACTAAATCTAACACACACGACACACCAGAGCAGTGTCTTTTCAATTAAGTTAGGTTGATGCAAGGCTTTTAGGCACTCTAAAATATTTTCACGCGCCATATTTTCACCCCAGTTTCTTTTTTGTTGTTGTTTTACTCAAAAAACTTTTACATTTTGTTGTTTAACTACTTGATGTGCAACTGTGTCTCCTGCAAATTCTGTTCATATGCAGATGACATGCAACTAAGATGCTCCGGCCTACACGTGTGGGGAAATTACTTCACGTTCGTTTGACACTTATGTCCAAAGCAACTTAATAAGTTGAATAAGTGCATTCAACCTCCGTGTGAACAAAAGTGAGATGTAAATAATAAGGGCAATTATTCCAACCGTAGAACTGAGTGTGTGCAACAATGCAAGAGTTTTTTTTGATCGAAATTTGTTTTTTTGATCGAAATTGCCGAGTGGGGTGTCGAGGTGTAGTCTCCAAAGGTCCGTTTTAAGCCTGTGACTGCTGTCCTGACTTTAATGGGATTCAGCATTTTCAAAGTTATGTACCTGTTCTTACAAGAGGGACCGAAAACAGATGGCCACCATTTTTGAATTTCGGAGAAGTCTGTGAGTCTGTAGGGATGTCCTTTGGAATAGGGCTATAGGCTTCAGTCACACTGTCACTTTAAAACCCTCCTCTTCCTGAAATGAGTCATAGCCTGATAACCCCTCCCTGTTCTTCCTGCTCTCAAATGCAGGAAGTGAAACTTTCAGTTGCTGTCAGTGAGGAGAAATGGCGCGGCGAGGAGTTCGGCTGGACCGGGAAACCTTCTCGTGTTCGATCTGTCTGGATCTACTGAAGGATCCGGTGGCTGTTCCCTGTGGACACAGCTACTGCATGAACTGTATTAAAAGCTTCTGGGATGGAGAGGATGAGAAGAAAGTCCACAGCTGCCCTCAGTGTAGGCAGACCTTCACACCGAGGCCTGTCCTGCTGAAAAACACCATGTTGGCAGTTTTAGTGGAGGAACTGAAGAAGACTGGACTCCCAGCTGCTCCTGCTGATCGCTGCTATGCTGGACCTGAAGATGTGGCCTGTGATGTCTGCACTGGGAGGAAACTGAAAGCCCTCAAGTCCTGTCTGGTCTGTGTGGCCTCCTACTGTGAGCAACACCTCCAGCCTCATTACGATGCGGCTCCACTGCAGAAACACAAGCTGGCGGAGCCCTCCAAGAAGCTCCAGGAGAACATCTGCTCTCGTCACGGTGAGGTGATGAAGATGTTCTGCCGCACTGATCAGCAGAGTATCTGTTATCTCTGCTCTGTGGATGAACACAAAGGCCACGACACAGTCTCAGCTGCAGCAGAGAGGACTGAGAGGCAGAAAAGGCTTGGGGTGAGTCGGCAAAAAATCCAGCAGAAAATTCATGACAGTAAGAAGGCCAAGAAGCTGCTTCAGCAGGAGGTGGAGGCCATCAGTCGCTCTGCTGATAAAGCAGTGGAGGACAGCGAGAAGATCTTCACCGAGCTGATCCGTCTCATGGAGAAAAGACGCTCTGAGGTGAAGCAGCAGGTCAGATCCCAGCAGGAAACTGAAGTGAGCCGAGTCAAAGAGCTTCAGGAGAAGCTGCAGCAGGAGATCACTGAGCTGAAGAGGAAAGACGCTGAGCTGAAGCAGCTCTCACACACAGAGGATCACAACCAGTTTCTACAAAATTACTCCTTGCTCTCGCATTTCAGTGAGCCTATAGAGTTACCCAGCACCAAAATCCGTGCTCTGCAGTACTTTGAGGATGTGACAGCGGCTGTGTCAGAAGTCAGAGACAAACTCCAGGGCGTTGTGAGTGAGAAATGGCCAAAGATTTTACGGACAGTGACTGAAGTGGATGCTTTGCTGTCACAACAACTGAGGACCAGAGAGGAATTCTTACAGTATGCATGTCAAATCACACTGGATTCAAACACCGCACACCCCTGGTTGATGTTATCCGAGGGGAACCGTAAAATAACAACTAAGCAAAACTACAATTTCTTTCATTTTCATTCCTCAACTCGATTCATTCACAATTTTCAGGTCCTGAGCAGAGAGAGTCTGACTGGACGTTGTTACTGGGAGGTGGAGTGGGATGCACTAGTCACAATAGCTGTTGCATACAAGGATATTAGCAGATCTGACAGCTATCATAGCTCTGCATTTGGACACAATGACAAGTCTTGGGCGTTATATTACCTTTGTAAATATGAATTCAGACATAACGATGCCAATACCCCGGTCCCAGGTAAGTCGTCCTTCAAAGTAGGAGTGTTCCTGGATCACAAGGCAGGTATTCTGTCCTTTTACAACGTGGATGAAAACATGACTCTCCTCCACAGAATTCAGACCACATTCACTCAGCCGCTCTACGCTGGACTCGGTCTTCATTTTTCTGGAGGAGACAATGCCGAGTTGTGTGAGCTGAAGTAGGCAGGATTTTGTCAATGGCCACGGCTTACGTTCAGTGCTATTTTTAATTCTGCTGCTGGCTTGGTGTTCACGCAGTGCATGTGCCAGATATCAGCCGTCACTCAAGCTGTGTGGTCGTCATTGTGTTTTCTGCGGAGATTTGAGTTTCTGTAGGCGGCAGCCACAGCCATGGTGGCAAAGCGATTACTGCTCATGCTAACAATGTAGCTCATCGGCTGCAGATGCTGAACCAGACATGTTATAAATTGAATGGAAAACTGAAGAGTTATTTATATTGTTTGTATCCCTACTGCAGTCAATCTGCAATACACAAAGGCCAAATGGACATTTGGTAGCAACAGAAACATGCTTTTACATAAACTGTGGTGTGTTTTCTATGCATATCTTAATGCCGTGATATTGCTGCACATTTTGTTGCTGTAAAATTTGCTGCGCTGCCTATAAAACTATTCCCATTTTATCTTGATAAGTGACGTGCAGTATCTTAACCAATAAGGAAGAGGAGGAATGTTTAATTGATTTATTGCGTGGGTGCACACGGATACAGCGGGGAAAAGTCTTTTGTTACCAGGATTTAGCAATTGGACGTCTGAACAAACTTATATAAACACTGTATAGATTAAATTATTTCCAAAAATGAACACGGTTTGTCTTTTATATTCATCTCAAAAAGTCACAGCTGCAAGAAAACAAAAACAGACGACTTCCCTTTAAAACACAAGTGCGTTCTGAACCAGTGTAACAAGACACGAAGGTTTTGTATTTAATTTAACCATATGAATGAAAGTGAAAACTGATTCTCAGTCAATTTATTCTTTTCTCTTTGTTTGTTTAAAATCGCAGAAACGAGTAAAAAATGCCCATCATAATTTCCTAGAGCCCAGTGTTACATATTCAAATTGCTTGTTTTTGGGGAGAGTAGTCCAAGTTTATTTTCCCATTTTCTCGTGCTTTGACCTCTCAAACTCTAACTAACATTTCTCTCTTATTCGTTTTATTTCACCATAAGTAGCTTTGAACAATCATTTCTATCCCGCTCTGCTTCCCTCCTCCACCCTCTCTGACAGTATCACATATGTGTTCTGTATCAGATTGTAAAATACAGCTCTGTGGGTCTGAACGACGTTTGGCTGCTAAGCATCAGTTCGCACCGACTGGGTCACAGGTTTGATGACATTAAATTGATACATTTTACTTGTGCAACAGCTTTTGCCCACTTCTGTGCTATTCTGTGTTCTTATTGCATACCACTACTTACTTATAGCACTAAAACCACACGGCAATATATCCCACGAAAGGCTGAACTAGGAAGGAATACAGAATGGATCATCAAGTGAGCACCAAGACTTGAATAAGTGTGAAATGTAGTTTGAACGTTATTTTCATTTACATTTTTATAACCTGTGTGCAATTGATGGTCAGCCGATCTGCTGCTCGTCACTTTTTCTGCTGTAATAAGCTGCTGCTGTTATTTAGTGTGACTTTCAGCAGGTATTTCAGTGTCCGGAGATGTATCTGGATCGGTGACTATGGCGACCTGCTGGGGCAGTGTTGCTGTGTCTATGGTGCAGGGGACGAGTGGCTCGGGTCCTGCTCGTTGGGCTCCACCGGGAGCTGCTCGGTTTGCCATCTGGACCCATCATCTTCCCTTATGTTTTACCACCTAAACATTTCTAATACAATAATATATATATACATACAACAATTTTGCCATCATGGCTATATATGTTATAGTTTTGATGCTATAAATCTATTCTGTACTTACGACATCTATTGCATGTCTGTCCGTCCTGGGAGAGGGATCCCTCCTCTGATGCTCTTCCTGAGCTTTCTATCATTTTTTCCCCCTGTTAAAAGGGTTTTTTGGGTAGTTTTTCCTTAATCGAATCGAGGGTCTAAGGACAGAGGGGGTCGTATGTTACAGATTGTGAAGCCCTTTAAAGGCAAATGTGATTTGTGATACTGGGCTATATAAATAAAATTGAATTGAATTGAATTGCACTGTGCCGCTAGAGGGAGGCAGAGAGCCGCGTAACAGCCCATTGGCGCTTCTGCCAGCATTTCATCCACTTTCATCATGCAGCTTTGCGTTGCACGACAGGCCCTCAACTACACAGGAAAAAAGCAGCCAGTTGCGCTCTGCAGTTTTTGCCTGCAGCTGCTGAAGAGAGAACGATGTCAAGGAAAAGGTACAGCCGTTATCTTGTGAGGAGTTTACTGCCTTTTTCCCCAACCATCTTTCTTTTGAGCCGGATTTTTGGTGGCGCCCTCCCTCCCCCTTCCCGCTGCAAAAAGAAAAAAAAACCCCCAAAACAAAACAAAAACTACCCCTCTGGTTTAATTCGCCGAATCGGCACTCTGCGGGAGAGCTGGAGAGATGTTCAGATTTTCACAGAGAGGCGACGAGTTTGGAGCCATTTGTCAGGCGCTCTGAAGTGAAATGAATTATGCAAATGGGATGTTTGGCCTCGGCTGTCTGCAGGAGCCATTAGGGAGGACAAAACTCCAAAGACACTGAAGCATCTGCATCTCAGGGCCCTGCCAGCCCTCTGAAAAGATAACACAGTTTGCTCTCTGCTTATCGCTTTCTGTTGTAAACATAAGCATATATTCTCACCAGCAGTTTCTTTAATTCTTTCTTTAGTTCACATATATGGGACATCCAGTGGACACCTGCGTTCGACTCCCCTGTCAACATGTAGCCTACTTTTGTGGACAGGGCATTCGACGCTCGGGGAAATTCACTGTTTCCAGTCTTTATGCTAAGCTAAGCTAACTTGGCTTGTCTCCTGGCTGCAGCTTCATACTGATGGACAGATATCAGAGTTGCGTTGATCTTCTCATCCAAAACTTGGGGAAAAAAGCAAACAAGTGTATTTCCCAAACTGTTAAGTTCAAACAGTTAAAGAACTATTCTTGTTTATTACAGATGGGTCTTCGTTTTGTGTTGTTGGCCATCATTTATATCAGTTATAAATTATTAACATCGTACTAAGTCTGTTAATTTCTGGTTAAGGTTTTGGTAACACCGTGACAATGCTGCAACAAAACCCAGACGGGGCAAGCGAGTTACATTATCCTCACTCCCTCCTATGTTGAGCTTGGTGTTTCTTTGTGGGGGGTGACGGGGTCAGACGACAAAATGGCATAAAACTGTGAATGAAAGCCTCTAACAATTTCCCACAGACCGAGGTAATGTGTTCATTTTAGTTTTTTGTCCAACCATCCGTCCAAAACCCCCAAAACAGACCGAAAAGAAGCAAATTCTCACAGCAAATGTTTGGTATTTATGCCTTGTGAACACAGTTTGTGTTGGTTCAGGGGGCTCACTGAACCCCCTCGTGGGCGTAGCCACAAATGCATGTAGGGATTTAAATATTATCTAAACGTTTAATAATAACACACAACTAATTATTTATTGTAATGCCTCGCTCTATAATAAAAAATACAAGGGCTCGACTGCTACTGTGTGACTAATTATTTTCATAAAACATTGGTCTAATTCCGTGGTATGGTAGCCTGCATGGGCACTCTCGCACGCACGCCCGTGATAGGCCGTGTTGTGCCTTCTTATAGACAGAATAAGAAACCAGCTTTCCGTGGTCTGTCTTATTTACTTATAAAAGTGAATTACGTTAGCTCACTCGGTTAAACGGCGCTCCCCACGTATAAGGCTATAGTCCAGAGGACCTGGGTTCGGCTCCGGCCCGTGGCAAATTTCCCCCATGTCCTGTCTCTCTTCAGCTGCCACTATCCAATAAAATGTAAGTCCTTGCGTTGGGACAAACAGCCCCTGCTTCCCTTACCTGGCGGCCGTAGTCTGAACGCCGTCCCTAATGTACGCACAGTGGTATTATTATCAATAGGAAAAATGACTCTAAGAAGGTGTAATAAACCGGAATTGGCCTTTAACATGCAGTATCTGTTGGCGCTCTCTCTAATGGCTTACGTTTTTCAGACAGCTGTTGCTGTGATTGTGCTCACCCTCCTCCATCCGCCCGCAACGCACACGCTCACAACTACACCGGAGCCGCCTCCTCAGGCCCCGCAGATGTGACGCCACCTGAGCTGCTACTCGCCCACAGCGACAACGCTCCCCAGTTCAAACTGCAAACTGCTTCTCAGAGGGTCAGTCCACCAAAAGCCCTGGAGAGAGCTCAGGCTTTGAGATGTTAAAGGTGACAGGAATTTATACTTTTTTGGCGCTAAGCACATTGAAAAGTAACATTTGAAAAGCTCAACAGAAATGTCTATTACCACGAGCAACATCCTGGTTTCCTTAAGTAGAAAGTATTTCCAATGGATATTGTTAAAAGTGTGAGCTCTGCGTATTATACAGAGCAACCCGGCAACAGTTTTTCAAATTCCATATTTTAAACGCACTGAGCACATACACTCAAAAACCAAAATTCAGTTCGCCTTCGCTGTAGAGGGTACAGCAGATACTTTGAGAAAACAGTCTTAACTCACTGTCCATTTACTAGCTTTTTATGGAGGCTTTAAACCACTTCTTATGGTCTTCATCAGCAAATGGAGCTGAGTTTCATCATGTGACCTAAGTATGGACCGTTGGAACATGTGAACGGCCTCTTTGGTCTTTCTCTGGTCGTCCACCGGCTCCTTGTCGATGACCTTTGACCCTTTCTCAGTCGTTGCTGCGGCCTGCGACTAGTTTTCACAGAAAGCTAGTGTTGTCTGTTTCCTGTTTTCGTTCAGTCTCTTGTTCCGGGATTCAGGTTAAATTGGTGGACTCATGATGGACAGTTTAAAGAAAAAGGATCAAAATCGAACCAGAGACGTCTGCTTTTTCATTCTACACATCCTCTTCCTTGTCAAAACCCGGTGCCTACGTTACCCACAGTGCAACTGAATTCACTGTCTGTGGCAACGAAGAGAAAAATACATCAAACAACGAAGAACTAAGTACAACAAATGCAACCTCATGCACCCACGCACAACCATCATATTACAATGTTTCGTTTAACGAAGCCATCCTGGAATTTGGAAAGATCTCCGGGGAGGGGTTTGTCTGAAAAGGCAATACCCTGTGGCTTTGACCAATCAGCTTAAGGCACAGTAGTCGGTGCTCAATTTAAAGCAAACTCAAAAACAACAAAAGACAAGAAGAAGACAAACATGCCACAAACACCCGTCACCACTGTGCAAAATGTAAGTTTGCTTCGACTGCTCATATGAGTTATTTCTGGACTGGTCAAACTCTGAGGGTAGTTTTAGAGAACCGGCAACTTGTTTTATTGTGAAGGTGTCAGGATTTGTTGGACAAAACGTGTCGCAACTGTCTACCTGCTGCAAGCCTCAGTCTGCTCCCTCACCTTGCTGTCGGCTGTATTTTTGGCCATCTAGGAACCGCAGCTCACTTGCTGTTGGTCCTTCTGGATAAAAGTGCCACCTTCGGGCCCTGAAAACATCCTGCATCTTTGTTTTTTCCGTTGCGCACCACAGAGTCTCATTTAGTCAGCTATTCAGATGTGCAAGCTTCTCCCTCAAAGCGCCCTTTGCCTTCTACCTCGACTGGCCGGCAGCCTCCTGCCCACATTTCTGTGGTCGGTTTAGTCTGTGAGAATCGTCGAGGACCTCTGAATATCCTGGCAGGGGCTCCAACGTTTATTAACCTGTCGAGTCAGATGCCGTCTGTTCACCCGCCGCTAATGCTCGCTTTCTCAGCCGCCATGGCTGCCATTAAAGGCTGAGTTTTATGGCTCTTTGATGGCGAAAGCTGGCCTGACATGCTGTGCAGCTGTTAAAGAGAGGTTTGTGCCCGAGTCGTGGCAGTTGGGGTCGTAAATTCATTTTGCAGGGGTCTAAATAAGGTGTCCGGGTGCTGAAATGTTCTGTAACGAGCAGCGCTGATTTAATTAGATTCACTGCTCATCAATGCAGAAGTGTCGATCCATTTTGTTAGAAAATGTGCTATTGTTGGTTGTCCATCAACCGTATAACGCGATGTTGGCAGCGATAGTGTCTCGTTCGGGAGGACTCCGTGAAATGCCATCAAACCCCACCACTAAAGTAGACTGACATTGACATTGTGCAGTGGAGGTTGAGGAGAGATGGGGAAAGACATTAACCAGTTCTTTCTTTTTTTTGTTATTTTTTGGGCATTTAATGCCTTTGTTAGATAGCAATAGTGGAGGGAGATGGGCAACAGAGGTCATCAACTGGCTTTGAACCCCTAAGCCATGATGTCTGGTGTTCAAAGCCCAACTGATCTTATGTTTTGTATCTTGAGCAAAGTTTGAAGTTAAATAGAATTTGTTCTTGGGCTTAAAAGGATATTTAATAAATCAGCTTCAATCTGTATTTTTATAATAACATTGATATCAGATGACAATGTGAAAACACTTCGCTCGTAGTGATGAACCTTCATTACTCTTTAGTGATCTTTATGCCTGTTATATGCATATTCTCATCACAACTTAATGGGACTTGCGTGCATCCACTTCAATCAGTCTGATTTCTCCATGAACTCTGTTAACCAATAATCTTGTTGCTATCTGGGCGCTTCCTGTTGTCATGATTCTAATAACCAAACACTCTCTCTACCACTTCCGCAGTGTTGTACGACAAATTCATTTCAACATCTCCTCACTTTTCTTTAAAGTCGTCTCTTACCTCAGCTCAGGAAATGTCCTGTTCCTTCTGAAAGCTTGAGCTACAGGGTTTACCGCTGACAGCAGCGGTGTTCCCCTTCTCATTTAAGGTGTGCGTCCTCTGTGCTGGACCCACATCTTGTGGCATCACATCTGGCGCTGCAGTCTGTATTACTCGAATCTTTCAGGAGCGCCATCGCTCATCTGCCAAATGCTTCGGTTCATGTTGTGCTTTGCGCGGCGCGGCCATATTTCCGGTAACATTTCGTTCCGCTACCCCATCTGGTGTTGGCGCCTGCTCCTCTGTTGGGTTGCCAAAAAAGCTGCGTTTGGATGCATGTTAAGCATAAGAAACAGACGTGAATGCCCAAGCAGCTCATCAAACTTGTCCTTTTGTACACCAGCTGAAATGCAGAGATTCTTTTTTTTCTTTTTGCCTTGTCACCGATGCTGACACTCTTCACTCGCCACGTCCGGTAAATGCACAGGAATGGACGGCTGACGTTGGTAAAGAGACAGTTTGAATAGTAATAAAAATGTTACCCAGAAGAAAAGAGACACAAAAGCCCAAACTGCTCATCAACAGAGAAGACAAATGTGTTTTTCTTGTAGTCACTGATTCAGAATCAGTTATAGAATAAATGTTATCAAATAAGGAATTGATGCACAAATACAACCATCCATCCATCCGTCGTCTTCCGCTTATCCAAATATAACCAGTGATGAAAGGATTCACACACCTTTTTTAGCGTCCTCTGGAAACACTTCCGTTGTCGTTTTTTCAGCGCGTTTTTCCTAAAAAAATGCTGCGCATCGTGTTGTCAAACTAATGAAGACGTTTAGTTAAGTTGCACTGCGTTCGCCCTTGTCGGGCGCCGCAGGTAAGCGCTTGCACGAGGAGTTTTCAATTAGCTCACCAAGCCCATCCTACTGAACTGTGGCGGGAGGAGGAGAGCAGGAATGGTTTCGGCTTAGTGACTGAAGCAGCCGGCCGCTCACCAGATCCTCCAAGGACACCCCTCTGTGGCCTTGTCTCCTCTGCTAATGAGTGACCTAATGAGTTTAGGGAAACTACCGCATGCTCAGCAATTTCTCGCCCTTCTTTCGAGACCATACTTACCGCATTTCAGCTGGACCTTTTTCGCGCATAAAACTCTCCTTGAATGCCCCATGGCAGGGTTACTCACGGTTTAACTAAGAATTAAGTTTTTTCCCCCCCTGTCTGAGACACAGGTGTAATAGAGATCCGCTACGTTCTGATGTGGTTCTCTGTGTGTCTGGCTGTAGGTTTGACCTGGGAAGATGACACCACTCAGCAGGTTCTGTCCAAGGAGTTATCCAAACTGAGGAGGATTCCCTACAGGCCCAAGCAGAATGGGCCGGTCTACAACGCCGGCAGCAGGTCAGATGTTTACCCATCTGTAGCCCTCTGCTATTGAGATCCCACCGTGGTCCTAAAACTGTTTAAGGGGATTTCGCTTAGTCTGGTTCCACAAAGATATTTCAGACTGACCTGAAGTGTTAGGCCAGTCTTTATTTCTAATGCAAGTTGGACAGTTTCACAACACATAAAGACTGACCTATTCCACCCTACCACCAGGCTAACTCAGAACTAAGAGTCATGTTTCTATGGTGACATCAGTGACACCTGCAAACATTTTCTTAATTCACCCAAAAATCTATGGCCAACGAGTCACGCTTAAGAACTAGACAGTCATAGTCAGAGTTCCTCTTCGGGAAACCGGCCCTTGGTTTAAGTGGCGTGTTTCTCTAACCATTTAGTTTACATTTTGATTCAATTTCAATAACGCTACATTGTACTGCACGTTACTTTCAGTGAAGGCTTCAGAGTCCTTTTGCAGTTCCAACCAGGGTTTTGAAACTCAGAAATGGAGTTTTTGTGTTTTTGTAAGTCCTCGTTCTGTTGCGTTTGTAGTCCCGGCTGAAGTCTACATCTCATCTTTCTCCGTGTGAGAGGTGATGTCGCTCAGAAAGCCTTAATAGCTCCGCTGTTTAAGGAGCAGGTTTAATAACAAAAAGGTTGGACTTTTTAAATAATGTGACTTGTCCTTTCCTGCATTAGTGTCTAATCAAGAAACAATAAATGTATATTCTCTTGTTCAGTACCACATGAATTAAAAATATGTATACATTTTTTATGCATTCGGTCATTTATTTGTTTGTTTGTTCTTGGCTCTGAAATACTTTTCCTTCCTCTCTCCACCCCCTCTTTTTTCCCTCCCACAGACCAGCAGCTGAGGCCGTGGACCCAGTAGACCAGAGGGTGAAGCCAGTGGAGGTGGAGCTCAGCAGAAATCTGCAGACGTACCTCAAACGCCTCGGCCTCCTTCCCAAAATGTCATCTGCCTCCGGTCCGAGCACCCAGGGCGAGGTGAGGGATTCCAGGATGCGGCGTTTTGTCTCTTCTGGGGCTCCAGTTGGTGATTTTGTTGTGTTGTTGCGGGGTTTTTTTTCGTCGCCTTTAAATTTCCATCGCAATATATTGATACCCATATATTTTATTAATAACATTGGTGATAAGTACAACCAGTGAAAAATTCATACAAGCGTGTCCCTTCTTTTTCAAGTAGCGTTTAACCACATTTCTGCAGCGTTTTCTCATGTTCATGAAGTGGCTCTGACCACTTCAGCCAGTTCAGTTTACTAGAAGTTATTAAACACTTTCTGTAGTAGACAGCAGTCGGTGAATGATGAGAAGATTTTAACACTGTTGTGTGTTCTCGCAGCACACCGCCATGTTTTTCCTTAGGGTTGCATTTTCAAAATTCTTCAAAGGTTTAAACGTTTTACACAGAAACACATAATTCACACATAGAAGTCAAAAATACATCAACAGACTCATTTTGACAGCTTAACAAATTGTTGAATAGAAAACTCTGCAGGTCCTCGGCTGTAGCTGAGTCTAAACCCTGGATGCCTTATAAAACTAAAGGTTTTCTATATTATTCTAAAGCAGCTGTTCATTTAATATCTCTGGTTGAATTAAACTGTTGTGGGCAACGTTGCAACTCAGTGAGCAAGACTTTTTTTTACGGTAGTATAGGTTTTTAAATCAATGAAATGGAGTACCTTATGTTTTCAGGTATTTAATTCAATGGATTTGCCAAAAATAGACATTCCTTTCTGTTTATTTGTTCTATTATTGAGTAATTCAATTTACAGAAAGCTGACACTATCACATTATATGGTGCTATCATGATAAAGCATTAAATATATCCGTATTGCCATGTGAAACCTCCCGCCTTGACAAACCTAACACGCAGTGCAATGCCACCATGTTTCCTTACAGCAGCCAGCAGCATGTTTGAGCTCAGAAAATGCCTACTAATAATGTTCACTGACACATTTGTATTGCAAGATCTCAGAACAGGCCAGAAAGTAAATGGAACACCTATGACTGAATATTAGCTCCCTGTTTCGCATGTGAAAGGGGCTTAGAGCAGGTGGGACATTTGTTTTTACCCCAACGTCTGCATGTAGCCCCACCCTCCCTTCACAGCCACCTGCCTCAGAGTGTGCACACACATACACAAAGCCGTACACGCTCGCCGGCACTCAAACGAGTGCCCCGTCACAGAAACACGCACACACGGTCGCAGCAGGGAGTCGGGTGTCATTCTTCGTTGCTCTCGCTGCCTCCCTCCTAACTGATGGCTTCTCCCAGCGTGACCGTCATGAGCGAAATAAAACCAGCCGAGGGTTCAGGAGTTCACTGCTCTAATTAATAACTCGCCATGTGACTTGCTCCCCGGCCGTGTCCGCCGCTCAGGCTGAGGGGAGCGGAGCGCGGCTGACTGGCGGGGGGGCCTTTCTCCTGCCGGGAGGAGAGCCTGCGGGCAGCGCTCGGGGCCCGTGGCCTTTTTTTTCTCTCTCAGGTTCACGTGTTTGGTGGAAACGATAAGGAGCCGGCGGACTGAAGGGGTCCTGGAGGGCGCGGGTGGAATAAACGGCACTAACTGCGTGACATAGATGAATAAAGATACCGGCAGTGACAAATACCAGAAGGGGCCTCATACAAAGGGGGGGCATGCAAATCCTAAAGAAGTATGACGACTGCGAGGAACTCAACCGTTTGTGTTGGTATTGTTATGGTAATTTTACCGTTAGTCAGGCTTGTACCATTTCTGTGCTCCTACAGTAGGTGGGCGTTAATGGAGCCGCCAGTGACTCTTTGCTTTTGTTGCAGTTGATGGATCTGTTAATATGATTGCATAAAATGGATTAATAACTTGTTGTTTTTTTTTCAAAAATGGGGGCTTTATCATTTTGTCCGAATGTCGGCTAAAAGTGTTTAATATTTAAGCAAAATGGGGCTCCTGTATCAAATGCGCTCACTGAATTTCTTTTATGTGAAGCACTTTGACATTATCTTCATCAAGTTATAACCGTCTCTCTTACATACATTTGTCTTTAATTTGTTTTTAATTCGTTTTAAAGCGTATGCTGTATGTGTTTCCAAAGAGCAACCGAAGATTCTGGTCCTTTTTTTGACAAAAAGTAAAACGTTTTAAAGAGTAATATGGAAAGATAATAAATTGCGTAACCTTTATATTTAATATATATTTGGCTAGGCTCACATATATTGACCAGGAATACATGAGGTCCTGAATGAAGGTTAGGACTGACTGCATTGGGTTGGCAGTCCTGAGGAAATGAAGCAAAAACACAACAGATGTAGTGCAGAAAAGCGCAGAGTAAACCAAAGCTGCTCAGGCGGGATGAGCCTGCGTTTTACCTCGGCAACATGCTCCTTTTGCATTCACATGCACGGCCATATCCCTGCTCATCATCTCAGGACAATGTTTCAGATTTAGATAGGCGAAGGGCAGCTGGGATGTTTGTCTTGGTCCCAGAATTTGAAGTCAAATTCTGTCGCGCTCGCGCACACACACACACACACCTAGACACCTGTTTTTTTTTTGTTTGTTGTTGGTGTTTTTATTATATTTATGCCTTTTTAGACAGCAGACTGTAGAGAGCTGAGAAGAGAGAGCGATGGGGAATGACAAGCACCAAAGGCACATGGCCAGACTCAGGCCAGGGTCGCTGCGATTCATAGTCTGCACCTTAAACCCCTTGGTCACCGGGACGCCCCAACAACACAGACTTAAAATTATTATTTAACGATTATTGTGAAATGGTAAAGTTTTGCTTTTGAACATCCCTGCTGTCACGTTACACCCATCGGGCAGGCGCGTTTCTCCAAAGCGACTCACACGTTTGCCATGCGCATACAATTGAAGCGTTTTGGAGTTCAATGTCTTTCTCGAGGACACTACAACGTGCGTACCCAACGCACTCTAACGCCTGAGCCGCAGCTGCCAAACCTTTACCTTGCTTTGATGCTGCTTTCTTTGTTAGCTGAGGGGAGAAAAATGAATTCTGAAGTAAAAAAAGAGTGAAAACCACCCTGTTGCACACAATGAATATGCATTCACAAGTGAATAGACAACAATAATTCCTAAACACAGTTTAAACCCCAAAACCGTACCCATTTAATGTGATTTTATTGTTTGCTAACTCAGCTGAATTTGGTGCGAACCCAAACATCTTCTTGCCAGCACTGACAAATTTTGATTTTAATTTTATAATAGCATTATCATGTCCATCACATTCCTCTGGAATTGATTGTTCTTTTGTATTTCCACATGGACCAGTGGGAACCAGACTAAAATTGACTTGCAGCAGTTTTTTGTTGTCCTCGCTCTTTGGACGAACATCAGATCTGTGTCACGTGAATCAGGACACACTAATCACATTAAACATGTTATGTTTACCGTTTGGGTTCCGAATGGCGACACAGTGGGTTTTTATCTAAATTTTTTGAATGAACTATATGTGATTATACGTACTTTTCTCGGTTCTTTCAGAGTGACCGTTTCCAGCCAGGCATGCCTGCAGACTTCTATCGCTCCATGGCCCAGGCTTCGTCCCAGAGGTCGTCTCCCTCCAGCCTTTCTTCTCTTTCATCTTTCTTACCTCTGCAGAAGCAGCAACCTCCAGGCGACCAGCTCCTCGCCACGCAGGCTGAGGGTGACCTTCTCCTGGGCGCCCTGAGGCAGTATCTCTCCGGGCATCTCTCCCTGCACCGTGGGGGGGTGAGCCCAGAGGAGCAGGACGCGCCCTCGTCCCGCCTCAGGCCCTTCCACAGCAACGGAATAGAGACCCCAAAATCCAGGCTTCTGAAGATGGGAAGAACACAAGGAGCTTCGGTCAAGGACCCACTGACGTCTGTGGATGGTAACGTGTTTTAAGGCACAACACGATGGATATTAACATCAGGCAATCATCCGGATGTTTATACTGACACGTAGAGCTTCGCTGTAGTTCAGGCGGGACATGCCACTCACTTGCAGGGCCGTCTCATCATCCAACAATCGCATACAAACGAATCTTTCAACCTTTTGGCTGTTTAACTATCAATACTGAAAAGCGCAGAGGTGTTTGTGACATTGTTGGATTGGATAATATCGTATACAATATGAGCTATGTTGTCAAACTCTTGATTCAGGAAGAAGACCGTAAACATGGACAACACGAAAAGCTCGTTTATTTCCATGTTATAGGTTGCAGTGCAGCTGACTGAGAGTTGAATCCCTGCTACAGTATGTTATATTTAAAGGAGCAAGCTGTGAATTTCATGTGGTGACACACGCTGCCTTGCCCTGATGTCCCAGGAAGTTCCTATACATAAATGACAAAGTTTGCATTTGCTACAAAACAACCAGTATGACTTTTATGGGGGTTTTCTGATCTGCCACCTCGGTGCTTCAGGTTTGGTTTAGGCAAGGAAAATTACTAAAAAGAAACCAACACTGATTGTTTAAGACATTGTGTTAACCTAGATGTTGCGCATTGCATTGTGACACACCCCGAGCTCGCTTACACGTACTGCCAGATTGAAATGAATGAGGAAGCTGAAGGTTTGACACGACGCTGTTGTCGTTCTGATCGCAGGCAAAGACTCTTTGTGCCGGGAACACACACCGCGCACCTTCTGCAAAAGGACAAGTTGTTGTTTGCATGATGGAAAACATAAACGTGGGTCGGCAAAACAATCGCACCACAAGGTCTAAGGTTTAAAAGCTGTTCTGGAGCTTTCAATCATGTCATACGATCTTCCTCAGCAGTCGTGGATTGCCTACTTATGGAAATTGTACATGCAAATGTCTATTTTTCTGAGCATTTATAAAACCTGCAGCAACTGTTAAACACAGCATCATCTTTTAGTAGATATGGTGAACATGTTAGCAAACAGTTGCTTATTTGCCGATCCAGCAGGTGCGTCCAACGTTCTCATCCATTTGGAGTCGTGGTTGTGTCCACCTCCTGCATGTCAGTCCAACATTCACTCTCTTTTAGCTCTACCAAGTCCTGAGGGGAAGTATCTGGCCCTTCAGCTGCTAAATGTTCCACTTTGTTAACCACGTTTGCTGCTGAGCAGGTAGTGCACTGTGGGGTTTTAGAGAACAGCTGCCTGCTGCAGTAAACTTGTGGGTCAGACACAGTGTTGGAAATGAACCTTTTTGTCCACCTGCCACTGGGGCTGGTGGATTCCAAACTCTACCAGCCACTCAATTATTTTACCAGCCACTTCCTTAACCGGTGATCTGTCGATGTTTGCTGCCTGTCGAGATGTGCTGCTTAGCGGTTCTGTGCATGACCCACAGTCTCCCTGTAATATAATAAATAAAGATATTATAATGTGGTATTTCAACGTGCTCCCCATATTCTTACAGTAGACATGGAGTCAGTAGTGGTGTAAATTAAAATGATTCTGAAGTGGGAGCAGTATTTGATGGGGGATATTGGTCTATCGAAATACCATTCCCCTGAAATCTTAGAGAAGGATATTATAAGAGAGTTACTACTGTTTCCAAGAAGAAGAGCGGACGTAAACATAGGTCGATTTTAGCATTTTAACAAACAACCAGTGGTGTTTGTGTTTTTCTGTCTCACTCACTGTTGTTTTCCCTCTGTCTCCTCCAGAGAGGTTCATCGAGAAGGTTTTGAAGAACGCTGGCAGGCAACACGTGGACGTGGATGACCTGACGCCGCAGGACCTGGACAAACTCTCCAGCCTGATAGCTGATGCTCTGCAGGTGGTCGACCAGGACCAGGGACCAAACAGGGGCCTGACCCGGGTTCGACCTGGCCCGAGAGACCTGGGGGCAGAGCTGAGGGATAGGGGGGACGAAGAAGAGGAGGAGGGGGCTGCCAGGGATGAGGAAGATGAGAGGTTGCTTGAGAATGCGCCGACACTGAAACCACAGGAGAGCCCTCCTATAGCGCCGGCAACACTTCAAGGTAATTTTTATAGTGATTCATTTTGTGTTTTTACACAATTAAAGTATTGAGCAAATGCTGCAAAGCAAGTCTGTGGGTGGGACATACATAAGTGCGTAGGTAGGATTAAACAAAAAAGGCGCTCGCCGCAAGAGTGCAACATAAAAATCAATGTGAAAATAAATAGGCATCCTGTTTAGCTCGGTGTAAGCACAGCCAGTTTTAATGGTTCAGTGTCCACTGAGAACCACTCCGACTAAAATGTTTAGACTACACGTAAAAGTGCTCAACAAATAGCTTAAAAATGGCTGAAAATAATGGCGTGGCTTGTTTAGGAACCTGCAAACATGTTAATAATGCAGATGTTTTTTCTGTGCAAATTCAAATCAGTGAAATATTAAAGAAAAATGGCTTTGCGATTTAAAAAAAAAAAAAAAGCCCTTGAATTTGGAAAGCATTCTTTCTTTAGCCTTTTGTGCACCTTTTTACTTCTTTGCTGTTTGATTAGTTTCTGCTAGTTATTCTTTCCCCCGACGAGCACAAACATGTATGAATACATTGACTCTCTCTCTCCCAACAGAGCGCCACGCGGATACAGAGGAGCGTAATGTGAAGGACAAGGTAAGCATTCAGTTTGTGGTAAGTGAAAACCAACCTTAAATGTCAGAGGGCAGCTAGGAGACGTTGCTGTCCCCAGAATTTATCAGGAACTCGATATTCTTGTGAGAGACTTAAGAATACGATTATACAAAAAGTAGGTCTTGTTTTCCTAACGTTTTGGGACATTTGCACATGTTTTAAAATGATTTTCTGCTGCTAATTGCCAGGCTAATTCACGTAATAAGATCCTCATTTTGCAATTTGGTTTTGCACGTTATAATCCCACAAAGATTATTGACATGTAAAGAATAATTTTTAAATTGTTATAATACTAATCCAACAACTACCAATGATACTGCTACTTTAAAATAAATTAAAAAACATCCAAAAAATGTGTAGCGCAACTGAATTGTCAAGGGAAGTTCATCTGTACCTTTCAACAACGAGGCAATTCGAGGTGCTTTACATTAGACATAAAAGGCATTTAGAAAAGAAACGCACGGCAATATACAAAGACACAATTAAAAAAGATTTAAGAGTAAATAATAAAACGTAAAAGCTTAAATAGAATAAAAAAGATAAAACAGGAGTTTAAAAGTGTTGGTGCAGTTACAGCGCAGTACAAGATATGAATAAATAGTCCCACACTGAGTTTAGTAGCCCAGATGGTCTGAGAGATGTGGCCGGTTCATGACGGAGCAGCATATCAGAAATGGGTTTTGGCCCTTAACCATTCACTGCTTTTTAAACAAACAGTAGTGTTTCATAGTCAATTCGTGAACTACAGTTGGCAGTGGAGAAAGAAGAAGATTTATTGCGGTGTGGAATATTAAACAGAATGAACTCACAAAGACAAGCTTGTCAGGGAGTGTCCAGAGCTTATTCACTGCTTTTTGTTAGCCTGATCTCCTCCGTCAGGGCCTTTTCAGAAGCCGCAAAATCATTCAGATTGTCAACTGAACGCTGGTCGGAAAAGTAGCCTCGCCTGGGGATCTTTTCCTCTTGTATTTATTTCTTACTTTCTGTCAGCTGGTTGGAAGGTCCGTCAAGACTTTTCAGTCTTGCTGGTTCCAAAAACAATTTGAAATTGTAAAGAAGATTAGACTTTTTAGGTGCTAATAGAAAGAACGGGTTTTGGGCCCAGGTTAGCGCTGTAGCTATGCTTGCTTTTGGATCTTGAGCGGGCAGAAAACGGATAATAGCATATTCTAATCCTATTCGGTATAAACTCTGGTGGCAAGTTGGCTGTTCTTTGACTCAAGGCGATCATTTCCTCGTGCTTTGTTTGCTGTAGACCGCCAACACACTGACATCACCAACAGGAAAAGTCCCACCAGTTCAGTCTCAGCTGTTCAGACACGTTACTCAAGTCTGAAGTCCGTATATGTCATCACAGAGGTTTACTACTAACCAATTAGTCTCAGAGTTCATGACATTGAGTTATTTGGAGATCTTAAATAACGTATAGTATCAAACTAGCAACGAAGAAATATTGAGCAAGCTTTTGAAACATTAATTGTATCCCATTAAAAGCATCATCACACTACTACATCCATGTTTTATTACAAATCAATATGACACACAGGTTGCCACTTTGAATCCCCTGATTCGCTGACAAAATGTAACAAAGGGAAACCTTGAAAGAATATTTGGAGAGGTGGATTAAACATTTACGCTTAGCTTTTTCTTTCTTTTTTTTTGAAAATGAAGACCCGCATGAAGTGAGTGTAAATGGAGTCTGATTTGATCCAATGTCGAATCTTTTCAGCACTACACAGGACCTTCCACGCCCACACAGCTGTTTCCACGTATTCTGTCTGATTAGACCTCTGCTCAGGTGGGCAGAAACTACAGTATGCTGGGAACTACCCGAGGACCCCAATCCCTATGTCGAATGATTCAAGTGTGGTGTAGTTGTGCCATCCTAACAGGTGCAACAAGAAGATGTCCATCTAGACTTTGAAGACACCCACTCAGCCCTGCAGAGATGTCTAATCAGGCGCAATAAGTGAAAACAGCTGTGGGAGTAGGTGTGTTGAGGCTGTAGAAGCTTAAAATGGACTTCAGTAGTTGGACCTTTTAAATTCTTACCCTAATTTCAGGCCTAGGATTCTGTACACGGTCAGAAAATGTTACGGTGGCGGTCTGAAACCGTTTGTGTTTCTTTAACAAAAAATTAACTGCTGCTTTTTGAAATGTAAAAGTTGTAACAGGCAGTACCAATTTGCCAATGTGTTGTTCTGGCTGGCTGACACAAGACATCTCACTCAGAATATTTCCTTTTCCCAGCCTGAGAGCGGAAACCTCTTCGCTAAACTTCTCGCCTACCTGGACAAAACGTCCTTCAGCGCCTCTCCGGCGGCAAGAAATGGGAACAACGTCGCCACGGAGACGCCCAGAGGCCAACGGGTGGGGCTGGAAAACGTCCAGAGTCGGACCAGCGAGGCAGGGGTGACGGTGCAGAAGAAGGACGCCACCCAGTCTGTGGAGGAGGTGTCGGAGGTGGAGGGCTGGATCAAGGAGGTGGCGCCCCCTCCCGCTTCGCTCGTGTACGGGGAACCGCACAAGACGACGATGCACGTTCCCGAACTTCAGCTGGACGTCAAAGCCAGCAGGAAGAAGGCCGACGATGATGTCTTCGGCTACGTCATCACTGACACAGAGTGAGTAGGATGCTACTGACCTACAGGTGGAACAGAGGCAGTACTGCCTAAAGTCATGATTAGAGCCCGACCAATACTGGATCTTTGAGTCTGATACCAGTGTTAACATTTGGGAGTTAAAAAACTCTGATACAGCGGCTGATATTCACTCTTTCTAAAGTACTGCAAACATACAGTAGCATCTTTGGCATCTCTGAACTTCAGTTTCGTGTTACTTATCGGCCGACATATAGGCTACTCACAATACTTAGTGGGCAAAAACCAGTTTGAACAAAAACTCAACATTATAACCTTCATTAGGGTAGGATTTATTGCAGTGTTCTTGTATTACACTGCATTACTTTTAGCGTTTAGTGTAGCTAATAAACTGATAACTGAGTGCACATGCTGATATGTCTGTGATAAGCTAATATCAACCAATGATATCGTATATTATAATACGTGCCGATATTTAGGTCGGGCTCCAATATTGCTAAATATAAGTCCTTTCAAGTTCAGAAATTAGAAGTGTTGATATATTATTGTATGTCTTGCCAATCATGATGGAATATTTTCCAGTTATCAGATATTTGAAAATGATTACTGTCAGTGAAAGTGGTAAGCATTTAGATGGTGGAAAGATTTCTTAATTTGAAACTTACCAGTCAAGCATTTGTTGTCACAGTCATATTGCATATTGCAACAGCTGTAGTCACTTCTCTTCAGAATGTAAAGAATCCGATCAAATTAGATTCAAGGTGACTTCCTTCCTAGTTCATTCCCAGAGTTCATTTGTTGCCAAAAAACAAACACACACAAAAAAAACACTTTAAAGGGCAACTCACACAAGCAGAATGTGTTTGAGGATTTTAGAGGTCTAAATATGGTTTCTCATACATCACAGGTGAACCTTCCTTCATGCTGAGCGAGTTGATCAAATATTACCCAGGATGCAATAAGAGGACACCGCAGGCCATCTTTTTCCTTTCGTTCTTGTTCACACCAAGGACAGAGTCATTCTCAGATTGATCAGTTCGGGATTGGAGACCTTTAAGAAATGGTTTCTGTAGTGTTTGGTTTTGAAACGTCTGCTGTGCACATCTTTTCGCTGCATTGTAATTCTGGCTCAAGGCCTTTGTTTCACGTCCCTTTCTCGTCTCTCCTTCCGCCCAGTGAGGATGTTGTCGAGGTCGCACTCGGGGCTTCAAAACGTTGAATGATGGAAAGCTATTCATCATCCCAGTGTGCTTTAAAGTTTCCTCCAGACTTAACATGAGTCTTTTTTTCCTTGAACCTCCTGTACATTACTGACGGCTCTATCCTGCGCATCATTATGGTATAAATGAGCAAATCAATTTACCTTTCCTGTGGTCTTCAAAAGCTGTATTCCTATTTACTCTACACTGTAAAGCTACTGTATTTGTACGGCAACTTATGTATTTGGGAAAGATTAGGGATATGTTCTTATATCTATCTTATTTAACATCAAGCACTGCGGTACTGTTAGAAACCACATATAATGACTGTAAAAACTAAAATCTCTAAAACTACAGCGCTGTTATACAAAACTAAAGTTCCCTTTCAAGGGAACTTC
>CM022487.1:24821716-24870360 GCA_011952105.1 Coreoperca whiteheadi | reverse complement strand
ATTTCTTGAATCAGAATTCGCTATATATAGTATATATACTGTTTTGTTCACTCATAGTGTTTCTGTTTTGTTTGTCTTGGCGTAGCCTAAAGCCAGTATTGAAAGGCTTGCCTATTAGAATAGGTTAGGTAAAAGGGTAGGTAGAATAAGCTAAAGCTTCAGCCTACACCTTTTGTGGTCTAATATTTTTTTTTTTTTGTGTGTGTGCGTGTGACTCAGTGACTCTTTAAAGTGTCTCTTGACATTTCTGTGAGATCACTGAACTTCAAAAGAACACCAAAGTTGTCCTTGACGGTTCGCAAAATATCTCCTCAAGACGGCCAGGCAGAGCATCAGCCACAACATGGAAATATGCCACTCGAAGACTTCGCAGTGCACCCGAGCGCAGGAGGCTCTTCATCAACCTCTGAACTGCCTGAAAGCTTCTTCTGCACTTGAAGAGCCTCAATAGTCACATCTTTTTTTACCAATATTTTGGTGTTTGAGCAACGACAAAACCTCCCTTTACTGTGTAAAAGACACTTTGGCAGTTAGTTTAACCGCCACGTCTGACTGCAGTGGAGCTGGTGGAGCGCTTGTTTACCTGCTTGGCCTGGTAAAAATTTCATACTACACTAGAAACCATAGGTGATGAGACTGCAGCGTCGCAGCAGGAGCCTGGGTCAGATGAGTGGCCCCCCCCCCCCCGAATGTCTTGCTGTGATTTGACGTGTAGATGAAATACATTTGTTGATGCCTTTTGCATTTCTCAAATGTGTAAATCAAAAGCTCACTGGCGCTTTTTATTAAGTTGCCAACAACTTCAAACCAATCAAAAAAAGGGAGGGGACAAACAAAACAATTAAAATGCATGGACAAAAAATAAAAAAAGTGGTTTGTGAGGAAAAACTACTGTAAAACAAAAGTACTTATGAAAATCATTTGTAAAAATCATAGGTAGCCAGTACAAAGACGCTAACATAGTTGTTACATCTCCATTGTAGTTTGTTTACAAATGAATGAATAAACTTCAGAGCCTGGCCAGCTGTTTCCAGTCTTTATGCTAAGCTAAGACAACAGGCTGCTGGCTGTAGCTTCATTTTTAGCCTGCACATATGAGACTGGTAACGATCTTCTCGTCTAACTCTCTGCAAATAAAGAAAATAAGCCTATTAACCAAAAATTTAGCCAACTATTTTTTTAACAACGCATATCTCTGGTTTCAACGCATCGCCTCTTCCTGTGGCCGGGGTTGAGGAGGGGGAGGAGGAGGAGGAAGACAGGGTGATTCATCACAGCTGGAGGAAAACACCTGCTCCCCAACACACACACACACACACACACACACGCACACACGCACACACACGTGGGCACGAAGACACACACATTCTTTCATTTTAACCTTTTAACCCTTCAACCTATGAATGCTTTTTGTTTGTTTTTTCTCCCATCCCACACGCATACACACACCTAATATGAATCGTGCACATCACCGCTGCGGTTTGAATCCTAAGAACCTATTTTGAAAAAAAAAAGGAAACGCGTATAATATTCCTTTAAAATCTCCCGGACAGCAAAATACTCCCTAACCAGCTTTAGTAAACACCATGTATATATGTGTGTTCAATGAAGTTGTGGTTTCAGTCATCACTCTAACATATTATGCACAGATCTGAGACTTTAAAATGCCAACTGCTGCACTCAGTTTCTAATGGATTTGGCTCCATAATTAGCTTGATTAATAAAGAGGCAGTGCAGGGTAATTGGCATATGGCGGCATATTGGTAAATGCATATGTTTTGCTTAGTTCTTTTTAATTCCTGAGGCGAATAATAATCTATAATTATGTTAAAAAAAAAACCCAACCCATTTATCCACAGTCCCTCTGGATTTGTTACCTTCACCTGAGCATCTTGTTCCCCCAGTTTTATACTCGATGCGCTCTGCTGGCAATTAGTTTCACATGTTTATAGACCTCCCTATGATGAACTGCTATGCAAATCCAAAGCTCTAAATACTATCGCGGTTACTGATTTCGTACATGCAGACTACAATCCATGACACGACTACAGTACATGTGGTGCTGAAGTTCAGCCCTAATTTACCTGTAATTTGTAAAACTATATGTTGGTATAGTTATCCAAGTGGACTTTATATGAGAAGATTCCCTTCAGAGGCGGTAATAGCGGCTCCTTGGCAGTGTCACAGTTGGTCGATGTTGAAACAACATTTTTTTTTTTTTATATTTAGCAGTAAAAGCGGATGCGGCGTGTCTTGGTCGGCTGCTGCAAAATCTATTCGTTCACGTGACGTTGTGAATTAGGTGACGCCGGAAGCTTGGCGACGCAGAGGCTGCTTGCGGATTCGAAGGCACACCTAATATTATAGCTTCCTCTGTACTGGACTCCCTGTCACCTCGAAGTTCAGCACTGTGCAAGATGGTTTTCGATTCATCGATTGGCAGAAAGTTCCACTTTGGGGAACTTTGACTTGCGAATTCACGCCCAGCGTCAAAGTCCATGCCACATTTCATGGGAATCCAACCAACATTTCACTGAAAAACCACAAACGTCAACCTCATTGTGGCCCTGAAGGAAACATCGGGGGATCACTAAAGTCAGTCGGATAAATTTTCTGGGAATCGTGAATATCTGTACAATATATTGTGCCCATCCAGTAGATGTTTTGAGATATTTAAGTGGTTAAGTGAAAACTTTAACCTTGGGGCGGTTGTGGCTTGGTGGAAGAGCAGTTGCCTCCCAATCGGAAGGTCGGCGGTTCGATTCCCCAGCCATGCATCGAAGTGTCCTTGAGCAAGATACCGAACCCCAAAAATGCTCCCGAAGCTGCGCCTTCAGTTTGTGAATATTCTCATATGTAAGTCGCTTTGGAGCGTCTGCTAAATGTGTAACTTTAACTTTAACTTTAACCTGCTGGTGTTGCTAGAGGAAAAGTCAAGGGATAACAACTGAGTAGGCATATTCATCTGGGGACTATGAACTGTAAATTGCTGTTGGTTGTTGGTGTATTGTTGTAGGAAGACTTTCAGCTACGTGTGGTGTTTGATGTTTTGTTCTTGGTAGCAATAAGAGCAGAATGATAGGAAATGTAGCATAAAATTGATCAAAGATGCTTCGTATGGGGGGGGGGGGTTATCCTGCTGTTACAGGCTGTCGTGTTTGAGAAGGATCACAACCCACCTACTGTATGCTGCAGAGCTAATGTAAAAGCTGCTGTTAGGTCTGCGGTGCAGCTAGCAGCAGAGGGATCGCTGGTGTCAGATCTGAGGCAGCTGCTCGGCACTGACTCATACTGTTGAAGCTGCTCGTCTGCTCTCCAGGCTGAGGAAGGAGAAGACTCACGGGCTGTCAGGGACTTTTCATACATAGACAATCCGGTTTTCTTAACAGTGATTCACCCAGAGTCACCCGTATTCTCTTATTATTTAAAACAAAGAAAAACTTCACCATATCAGACTGTCATTTTTTTAGCATTATTTATAGCTGGCCTTTCTTTCAGACATTTGAAAGAGGACGCATGTTGTTTTTCGACTGTCCTCCTAGTCGTTATTTATTGAAACTGTGTGACGCTGTGATTTTTCGCAGCTGTGCTGTAAGCAGATGAGAGCGTGTTTTCTGCCCCCCGATAGTCGATTCATGCGTCGTTTTTAAAGGAGACCATGGGACCGGTAATATTGAAACTCTTGACGTTTTGACATTCAAAGATCATATTTTTGAACTCCCAGTATTCAACCTGTCTTTAGTGGACATATTGAGGATATAATAACAGATTTAGTTCTTAAAACGTATATTTTCGTCCACAAATTAAAGCTATTGCCTATTTTTTTTGTGGCCTTTTTAGTGTTTAAAGACAACCATGACTATTTGGGAAACTTACATTTTGTTGGTCAACCCAACTGTCATGTGGCAAACACTTGTGTCATTTCCGAGTCCTGTGTAAACAGAACACACAGGTGTCGCCAATTCAGCCGGGACTGAAATTAATGGGAACAGGAGAGGGTTAAAGATTATGACTCTAAAGGGTCGGTTTATCCAAATTACAAAACATCCAAATTAAAAAAACGTAAAAGAAAATCTTCACAGTTGAATCACTTTGTGAAAATCCAGTGAACGCTACGCACCAAAAATGGAGAAACAAGGAAGTGGGTAACTTCTAATTCCCATAATTAAATATATCTAAAAAGTGAGTGATATTCACAATTTGCAGGAGATCCCTTTCCTCGTTCCTCCCTAACGTCACCATCATCAGAGCCACCCGAAGGTGTTGGGGGAGATAACGTGCGTCCCGCAGGTGTCTCGAGGCGTCTCCCTTCGGCATTTGAATTCAGCAGAGGGAGCTGAGGGGAGGTCAGACGAGTCCACAGCAGATAGGAAGCAATTAGCTTGGAGTTTGGATATTGAGCTTCAGACGTGGTCACACGAGCTTCACACACACACACACACACACACACACACACTTCGAATCCTACTGGCCCTTTGCATGCATCGAGGCTGCTTTAATTGACTTCTTAATTTGTTATTCCTCCATTTTCCTGTCGTTTTTCTTCACAGTTTGGCGCAATGCTAATGAGTTTCTCATTCTGCTATGTGAGCATCGACAGCAAAATGCACGGAAGTATCCAAAGTAAAAAGTCCTGACGTCAAAGAGGGGATTTTAGTCTTGCTGTCGAGCCAAAACCTCGCATCATAGTTCTGGGACCATTAATGCCTTAAGATCAGTTGACGAGGAGAGCAGGAAGGACGAAAGGAGGTAAGATTAGAAGAAAGGAAGGAAAGATGTGAGGAATGGAGGACAGAAGGAAAGGAGGAGAGAAAGCAAGAATGGTGTGTAGCGAAGGGAGAAAACAGGGAATGTTGAAAGGATGAACCTAAGACAAAGAAGGGGGAGTGAATAAAAGAGACAGGAGCATAAGAGAAACTGAAACAAGGCAATTTTTTCAGAGTATCAGAGCCCCAGAGTTTATCGGACAGCAGCTCATGTTGAATGTAAAATCAGTATCTAGTCTACTAAGTAACCAATAACTCAAGCCGGCAGATAAATGCAGTGGTGTAAAAAGTACAAAATGTGTCTCTGAAATGCTGTGAAGTTCTCCCAACGTAAAAAAAAAAATACTTAAAACCACAAAAACTGCACTCAAGTACCCAACTCCTCCTCCTGGAAGTTAGGTTCACATCCAATAACTGTTTTTGCCAAACGCCTTTGGAAGAGAACATAATTGCTGCCTCTGTTCACTGGCAAGATTTTCCCGCCCCCCCCGACATTGTAATGAAGTGGATGGGGTGGGTCGTGGCAACCCTGTCTCCTAAAAATGATGTTTTTAAACTGCTAATTGGGAACATACGTTTCGAAAGAAAGATAATGCCGCAAAGATTACGCTCTTATCAACATAATTAGGAAAATGTCGTATGAGCCCTGAACGGATCAACCTTTTCCTCTCGCTGGCAACATTTTACTTTCTTCCATATCTGCAACTTATGCATGATTATGCTTGTTTAGTCCTTATTATGTTGATTTTCTCTGAAAATGCATTTGGTGTTGAAAATCTGGAGTATTTACATTTGTAGGAGACAGGGCTGCACGGACAGTGAGATAATGTAGTAAGTTAGTAGTGCCCCCACCCGCCCCCCCCCCCATTTTTTATGTGCATGTACAAATCAGTTTAACGTCAAGCGGTTTCTACTAAAGTCCACAAACAGAATTAAGTAGGGTTCCATTATCGCTTTCAAACCCTGTGGGGCGACACGTGGGCCATTCATTTGTTTCTCTGGCAGAGAGCACGCGTATACGCAGTAGGCGTCCCGTCTTTTAGTTCGAGGAAGCCCTCATGCCCAAAGGCAACAGAAGCCGCTGTGGGATATTGTCATTTGTCAAATGACCGTGCAGGGTTCTCTGACACTTGTCGCACTCTGTCAGCACACGCTTCATAGCTTAAAATGAGGGAACGGGGAGCGATGAGAACACTTCTGTCTACGACTTTCCTCACCTCAGCAGCAGTCGCCTCGCCACCAAACGACACTTCCCACCTGTCTACCTCACGCCTACCTGGCCCCAGTCTCTTGAACTTTAATTGCAAGAATGAGAGAGAAACTATTTTGCCTAATCATTTCACTGCGCTGCATGTACAAAGTTACCAGCAGAGAAAAATTGCCCTCTGTTTACACATATTATGGATATTCAAATAAAAAAATGATGGTTTATTGCAATAATATAATATCATTTTTGACAACTCTGAGTTCTGTTTTACTCTTTGGAATGAGTTTAATCTAATTTAACTTCTTCCTTACCTCTCCTCGCCTCCTCACTCCATCCCTCCTTTTCTCTCTGCCCTCCGCTCTCCTTCTCCTGCGACCTGCCTCCTTCTTCATCGTCATCAGCGGGCTCCAGACGGACGAAGGCCTCCACCTGATGGAGATCCTGGCTCGCAGGGCTGGAATCCAGATGACCGACTTCGCCGAGCTCTCGTACGTATTGCTGCTCTTTCGGCCTGTCAGTCACAGTCCATCAGAAGAACCCCGGGTGCTCGCTCCGTCCTGCTGTGTTAATGCTGTTTGTTCGCACAGGAAATCACCATCTAAACCTAAAGCTGGCAATTTTGGCTCCAGGTTCAAACCATTCATTTGTTCAACCGTGTGGTGGAGTCAAACCTGCACATTGTTTGCGGCCGCTCTGAATAATCTATGATATTGCTATTGAGGCTGTTGATTGGTTCGCACCTGTTCTTGTTAAAAATGCCAATAAATAGAGTCTGTTCAAACAGAGCCAACAGACCGGATGCGACACATTTCACACAATTCATGTATTTTCACAAGCGTAAACCCTGCAGTTTCTTACTTCTGGCTTGAACATTTTTCAATCTATGCTGCAGATCTCTCGACCTTTGCAGTAGGCAATGTTCCCTTGAGTCTATAATATTGTCTAAACGTTATACTATAAATACTCAATTCTATATGATATTGTAGCCTATATACTCCATAGAGTAGTGTCACCTTCATGATCAAAGTGCTCCCATTGGGCCTCCCCCCCGTTTAAAAATGAACAAATGAGCGACTGGCAACAAGGCGCAGAAATCTACAGACATCAGCTTGGGGAAGTAGATGTGGTCTAATATAAAATAGTATTCTGGCTAATAGTTGTAGTGGATGTATCAGTGTGATATGCCTGTTTAAGATCACATAACCAGCAAAATAATTGGGATTTGAATGTATGTCTTGCATATTTTATATAAATGGTAGTTATTTAGCACTTTCTTTGAATTATGAAAACCAAATATTAACAATCAGCAACACAGGGAGATAATCTGATGATGGCAGACAAAGCTAGCGACTAGCTGGGGAAGAAAGTGGACCATTAAAGAGCCAAATTTTATTCTCCGGAGCTGGTGGGGACCAACATCAGAGCTTAAAGAGAGGGACTATTGGACTTCAGTGGCAGGTGGACACAAACTCGAGTCCAAACTATTGCTAATGTTGATGAGTAAATGCTAATGTTGCTCCGTGTCCGCTGGATGTGCAACTGCTTGCTAACACATTACAACCATTACATCTTCATAAGGAGATAATATGTCAGGGCAGTGTGTCTGTTCATGTTTCTTTTCATGAGATTATATTTATTCAACTTTTTCAACTCGCCTCAGCGAGTCAGCTCAATCATTCAACTCAGCATAACTCCAATCTTGCTCTATCCGTAAACATCGGATCTGCATGACTAACCATAACATAAAACCAAGTTTAAACCTAAAAAAAAAAACTGCTAAAGGTGTGCCGGTCACCTTTTTGATCCCTATAATGGCGGTAGGTGAGTGCTGACAATGTGAGTGGACTGCCCGGTTTGGCTAAGCACGATCAATAGTAAACCAGCAGATACACATCTCCACAGCTCCAGCAGTGTGTCCAGGAAAGCTAACAATAAACACATTTTACTGCGTATAATGTCCTGCTAAAACAATCTTTGCCCTGTAATATAACTGCGTCTCTGGACACGTAGCCCTGGCAGCTGTCAGCCGGCCAAGCAGTTGAAATTAAATGAAGAATTACGTCTGGAAAAATACTTCAAGTCCATCAATATAACGTTTCGAAATCACGACGGACCGAAGGAGCAAAGGTCTGTAGATGACTCATCATGTTTCTAGTGTGCTTTGCGTCCCCGTGATCAGCCGTCTTTTACCTGTAGCCTCAAGTGGGCGGCGATTTTCTCACAGGGTGAGCAGCACATACTGAAGCTCAGAAGATGAGCAGCATCGGCTCCCCCGCTGTTCCCCCCCCCCCCCCCCCCAGCATGTCAGCTCAGAGAGGGCAAACTGGTGCGATCAAAACAGGGAGATTTTCCAGTGGCACAAGGCGTTAACATCACAAGTGAAAATGGGAGCGAGAAAACCGTGCCCTTACAGAGTAGAAATCCAAGGACTTTGCCTTATTTTCATTCTGTCAACATTTTGTTCCTGCTCTGGAGGGGAAAGATAGCAATGAGAGCCGCTCGTCCGCCTTATTGACATGTTGGAGTCGAGCTGCCACTAACTGCAATCATTTATTAATGAGACTGAACTCTGGCTGAACTCCTCTCTCTCTTTCTCTCTCTGTCTGTCTCTCGCCCGGTCTCTGTCGCTGTCTTTGCCTCTGTGTCTCTGTTTGTTCTTCCTCCGTCCTTTTTAAATCTGCTTCTTTCTTACTTTGTCTCGAACTATTTCGGCCTTCTCTCTCTCTCTGTCGTTGTCACTTTCAGTCTCTCGCTCTCTTTCTCCCGCTTTTCAGAGCTGCTGCTACAATTTCCCCCACAGGTGACTTTGCCGTGGGTTGCGAACATTTTCAGTGCGGCGAGCTGCAACAGTAAAACAAGTGCTACTGCAGTGGTTTGCAGTTGAACCAACTGCTGGGGATGGTAGTCGGTATACAGACAGTATGTACTGTATCGTATGTGTAAATAAAAGTGTGTGTTTCTCTGCAGGCCTCTATGGTCAAAGTTAAAAAGCTTTATGCAGCTAGGGATGAACATGTTTCATCCATCCTACAAGGGGAAAAAAGGTCCATTGCAAAGGTCTATTTCACCTTGGGTCTTATTTATAAGTTTAGACAACCCCCTCTATCAATCATGATAACATTGTATCTCAACAAGTTAATACCTGAGATCTGGTAACAAGTGACAATAGCTGCTATGACTTTGTCTATAAGCATAAAAGTTACAGTAAACATCAAAGTTCATATCTGACCTTGGAAATAGTAGTTTGACATAACCATCCCAACTCAAGGTCCACTTACCTGCTTGTTCAACGATATGACACAGCCTTCTTCAAGTCAAGTTTATTAATATAGCGCACTTCATACGACAGGCGTGGACTCAATGTGCTTCAAAATAAAAGCGAGCAAGAAAAAATAGGCACACGTCAGCAGAATTAGCATTATGTTTATTATTTGCACTTGTCGTGCCATATTTGAGGCTTTCACCTCCTAACAACAAAAGAAAAATGAATGCTAATGTTATAACCTCTCATGACGGGTCATACAGTAAGTGGACGTGCTTTGTTTTAAGGGGCCACAAGTCAAAAAAGGTGGATGCCACGGAGTCAGGCGATCGGACAGGTTGTAAACAAGTCAACATTTATGCAGATCCTCTATAGCACTTGGAGGTAAAGCTGAAAGTGAGCGGGCCCGAAATGCTGGTAATATTCCATCGATGCACAGGAAACCTTTGAATACAACACTAAGTACGACAGGTCAAAGTTGAAACAGGTCCGTAAATGCTGATGTATATTTACTACAGACAGTTTGAATTCAAATCAACTTAATTGTATTTATATAGCCCAATATCACAAATCACAATTTGCCTCACAGGACTTTACAATCTGTACAACATATGGCACCCTCTGTCCTTATATTGAAGGAAAAACTACCCCTTTTTTAACAGGGGAAAAATGGAAGAAACCTCAGGAAGAGCAACAGCGGAGGGATCCTCTGAATTAATTAAGGGAAGGGAAGTAGATGTCGTGTGTGTACAGAATAGATTCACAATAAAAAGTAATATTGATTAATTATTTGAGTAATCTTTTTTTTTTCTTCAGCGTTTTTTTCTTCCAAATAAGACTAATAAGACTTTGGATTTGTGCTAATCTCTTGCGTTTCTTGCCCTGACTGAGTTACTTTTATTGATGCTGCCGTGTTCTTGGCTCCCACCATGATTCGGTTTATTACTGATAGTTATAATCGCCAAAATGTAAAATAAGACCCGAGATGGGATAAACTGGAATAAACCTTTCACTTCCGCTGACACCGACGTAAGGTTGACCGCCTGTCAACGTGCCCACGTAGCTCACACACACCACAAACGCACACCAGTGAAACCCATGAAATAGGACATCACGACACGCTTTGTCTTCCCCTTCCAGCTGTTTTGGTTGGCTATAAAACGAGCCACACAACAGCTTGTTTGTTGTTGTTTTATTTAGTTTTTTTTTGTGTCGGTGACACTGTGGCCGTTATTATGCACTGGCTCATCAAAGCACACGCACCTTTTTACCTCGAATGACTATTGCCATGTCTATTCCAGAGACCATAATAGATTCTCTGGCAGGGTAACAACACACAGCGGACAGCTACTGTGTTAGAAAAGTAGAGGCTGGTAATCTTTGTTCTGTGTGTGTGTGTGAGAGAATTTGAACTTTCTCACCTGATACATCAAATCAGTTGAGAAGACATTTTGTCCCAAGCAATGTATCTGTATTTTTAAAGAAATTGAAAGCAAAACCAATGCATTGATTATATGTGATGATAGTACCAAAATTGCCCAACATGTCCTATTTGCCTTCTAGTTGGCAGTTTTCTGTCAGACCTCTCCTTTGGAGACCCACCAGTTTTGCGGTTCACTGTTACTGCATATGCTAATTCCAAGCTTGTGTTTTGAGTAATTAGTTTGTTTACAGTGGAAAAATGGCCGAACTAAGTGTTTTTGAGTGTAGTGCACAGTGACACTCAACAGAACAGCTGAAAAAGAACATCATTGTGGACGGTGATGAGACGGAAAAAAAACCAAACGAAGCAAAAACAATTAACAAATCATGTAAAAAGTCCTTTTATTTATTTTTTTTGGTGTTTGTGAAGTCTTAAACATGTCGAGGTTTGATTGACTTGACTGCCAGGACATGGCTTGTATCATGACCCATTCGCATGAATATGTAAAGTACATTATTGAATTTTACACTGACTCATAGTGCAGGTAGTGCTCTGTAGTACTAAACAGAGTGGAATTCGGATTTGGTGATTTTCAGGCGATTATGAAATTGTAAATTACTGTGATCTGTGCAGAATCACATTTTGGATTATTTATCCGTTGTCTTGCTAGAACAGCACATTTCTGTGGCATTAACAAGCGTTGATTTTTCTTCCCTGACAGTCACTCTGTGTCAGCCTGCGTTGATTTTGCAACGTGGTTGTCCTCAAAGAGGTGGTGTGCTTCTGCAGCGTTTTTTGCACCGTTAAACTGACTCGAACAGTGGCAACGCGTCGGTCTCATACTTGCGCGCTACCTCTGTGCGCGCTGGGCTTTTCCTGCTGTGAACGCGCTGCAGAGTCGCTCCACGGTGCCGATGAAGCGCCCTCCAAGTCGAACGGGGCTGGGATTTGAAGCGAGACAGAGGAGGAAGCCTGCACGAGCTCGTTCGTGAGGGCGTGCGGACACGCGGGGATTGGGTGGCTTCGGGGTCGTGCGATTCACACACACACACACACACACACACACACACACACACACACTCTCTCTCTCTCTCTCCGCCCCCTCCACCCGGCCCTGTTGTTCCCGCGGCACCTCGCCGCGCTGCTCAGCTGCTGTATTGAGTCCCTGGGTGGCCCGTACCGTTCTCCTGTTCTAATGCAACCTTTTGTCTTTGTTCTCCTATTGTGGGAATGAAAGGAGGGAGCTTTGCGCTGGGGGGAGTGATGGATTGGAGGCAGAGAAAGCGACAGAGAGAGATATAGATACAGTGAGAGAGAGAGAGGGGGGGGGGGAGAAAGCCGGGGGGGGGGGGCGCGTTTGTTGCGAGCACAGTGAAAGCCCAGCAGGGGGAGCCGCCTTGACAATTTGTCAGAGGCGCCACGCTTATTTTCCAGGGCTGCCCGGGTCCTCGCCGCTGTGGCAACGGCGGTCACCTCCACCAGAATAAGTAAGCCCAGAGAAGACAAAGGCTTTACACTGACACTGAGCCTGCTGATACTCCTGGGTTACCCAGCCTGCCTCTGGCTTTTACCGCCCCACTCCTCTACACCACCAACAACTGGTTTCCAGACCTTAAAGTCCGGTTCTCCCATTGCATTTCCTCTTATAATTTAGATTTAGGCTTAGAAAAGTGATCTTATTCTGTCTTTCAACTCTGTGTTCTGTGTGAACGTATCCGAGCCCTTCACTGAAGCTACACTGAGTGAAATATTCAAAGCCAAGATGCTTCACGGCTGCTTCATTCCATCAGATTAGAAATATTACAAATGTCTGGTGCTTCCTCTTATATATACATTTCTCCCAGCTAAGCTTGACATTTTTGGTAGGTTTTGAAACATTGAAATCGTTTTGCTGCATCCCTCTACTGTAACAATGTTTATTCTCTAACACAGAGCTCGGCATCAAACCGGGTCTTTGGAAGTATGTTGCATTTATCATTTAAGATGACAAGTTTACATTTTACGAATGATAAGCCTGCGTACAGACTCGTGTGAGGTAAATAAAAGAAGCATGAGCAGAATTGCCTTGACACCTATTTGCAATGCTGTCAGGGAGAGAACACAGCGTATTATCATCTCCATTGATTACCTCGTGTGCCTTTATCCGTCTGATGGACTCTGTGGTTCTTACAGCACTGCTCAAAGCTTCAGATCACCTCAAGAACAGTTGGATTAGTAGCTGCAGGGACTCCTGGATGACAAGTCAGCCAACACTGGCTTAGCTCAACCTGTTCCAATCAGGTCAGCGCTCAATTCGCCATCCTGCCATTACAAAATACAAGTAGTAAAGTGAAATGTAAATTTCTAACCTGTTAAAGTGGTGAACTAACCTGCGCCTCCTTCATGTTTAAAAAAAAAAAAATATATATATATATATATGTGTGTGTATATGTTAGCCATAATTCTTAATCTCAAAAACAGGACAAATAAAACCAAAACTATCTACTGTCAGGATGGAAAGAATGAACTGGTCTTTAAGAGGCTGTGTTGACTGTAACTGAACTGAAGGTACTGTATGAAGTCATAGCCTATATGTGTCCCTCCCTCTCTCCCTCCCATACATTTATCTTGCATCTCAGCCGCTGTGCAAAAATCCCCTTCATCCATTTGCCAGGCAGTTACACCGCAGGCACCTCAGCCTTACACCTCACACAGGAGCACCAGATTAGCATATTACAACAACAAAAATGTCTCCGAACCAAAGTAGTTAGCGACCCGCGCAACCCCAGCCACTGAAAAGACAACAACACTTCCCGTTTCTAACAATTTCGTCTCGAGGCCGGCGCCAGAGAGCAGCAGCGGTTCAGCGAGCCTGCAGCAAAACTTCCACGCTGGCAACATATGACTCATAGAAGTGAGCCTACACACTGTGCCAGGACACGAAACAAACCTGGAGAGTGACTCACACCCTTAACGTTTCATTTGGAACAATTCGATACTGATTAGATAATACTGACGGTGAGGCGCTTTCAGCAAAATGGCCTTGGAAATGTTTTTAGCTGCCGCGGTGGCCTGGTAGTGGCTGAGGGCGAAGAAGAGGGCGGGAGGGAAGCGTTGATGTGGGTGGCTTCGCAGAGCCTTTGACTGCAGCTGGCCGCCGAATAATGATGGCTGTTGCGTAACTGTCACTCACTGTAGACTGGATGTTTTGTTTTTTTTTGTTGTTTTTTTTAAAAACAGGAGGGTCGAGGTGATGTAATGTCTGTGTCTGAGCTGAGGGATCATATCAGAGGGCTGCCACTAGGAGGAGAGAGCGGACCTGGACTGGCTGGATGTGAGGGTGATGAGGGCGACGGGCCGGATGCACTGACGAGGCCGGATGTGTGAAACGTCTGGCCTCATCAGTACAGTCGGTCTGCCGACATCTGCACAAAATCTGCATCTTTATCAGTTGTTTAATCCCAATTTGGAGTCCTAAACTTAAAATGTTTTAAAATCTCCCATCACCATTTTGATAAAATTGAGTTTTGATCCAAAGCCCACCGTATCCTGTATGTGCCGGCATTTTCTTTCTTTATTGTTCCACAATCCCCTGACGCTGGATAAAAGCTCCATTTAGTCCCAATTGTGTGTTCTAAAAGCCTAATCTTATCAAGTCTCCAGGTTCATGGAGACTATTTTAGTCTGTTTGAGCACAAATCAGTTTGTTTCAATAGTTTTATCCAAATTAGTTTCAGCATCTTGAAACAACAGAAATAAATAACCTAAAATACACATGAAAAAAACTGATTTCTAGTTAAAACAACTGACTTTTTTCATTTCATTTTTAGAAAATTAGATTTTGGGGACTCATTTATAATAAAAAAAATGACTCGATAAAATTGACATTTTTGCAGTGAAGAGACTGAGGACATTTTCTCAAGTACAATATGCATACTGTAGTTTAAAGGTTCAGAGGTTTTGAGCCTCTTTTTTTCAATTTTTGCTCTGGGAGACTTTGTTCTTTCTCCCCAGGAATTTTTATTCCCGTTAATTTACAGTATCTCATGGCTGGGGTTAATGCTTACTTTCTACGTTCTGCTTTCACAGTCACCATGGGTTAAGCTCATAACGTTCACTTTTCGGTGACTCTGAGAGGCAGCCTTGTTTCAGCTCCATGACATGGTGACTTTAAACTTTGTCTAGAGGATTAGCGATTCTTTTCAACTTGCAAAAAAGAGCGTGTAATCCCTCAACTGATCTGGAATAATGCTAAACATTTGGGGTATTTTCATTGTTTTATGACCTCACATTTAGAAGACTGTCACATTTGATGAGCTGTATGTATCACATGTGAGTGCTATAGAGCTATAGGAACTTCTTGTGTGATCAGTACTTTTACTGGAGTGTTAATGGAGTGTTTTTCCTTTGTGCTATTACTATGATTCACTAAGTAAAGGATTTTATTACTTTTCCACCCCTCACAAATTTATAAATAGTAAATCCATTTGCAATGTAAAAAAAAAAGAAGGATTTTTAGGTTTCATCCTTCAATATCCATTAAACGGAGCATCCAGTGTGCGAAGGTGGTCTCATTCTTTCAACTAAATGCTAAAGTTATGTTTTATCTCTTTAAACACGACAGGGTTTGTTTCTGTCGTCAATCACGCCGTCACAGTAGCTGTCACTTTTTTTTAGATGGTAGGATGTATTAACACTCCAAACATCATCATCATCATCATCATCATCTGCAGTACTTTCTTGTGTTTTTTTCCCCCCGATGCAATCAGTCATCATAATGACGCTATTAGATGAAAACCTCCTGAATGACAAAGACATCCGTTTTTGTTTTGTACAGCTTGATGAAAATACATTTTTAATCACATTGATGGTTTTGGAAGTTGTTTTATCCGCCAATTATGTTGAAAAGTCTCTTAAAAATGTTCACAGAATCTTTTGGTCAACTATATATGTATATATATCAGCATTAACATGCACATAGCTTGTATTCTAACGTATTTCTGTATATAGTGTAGTATCTTCCAAATGATAAATATGAGCAGTAGGAGATGTAGCTTCATGTGAGCTTCTTTGGCCCGGTGAGTGACAAGGTTATTTACGAGCTCCAAAGTCAACGTGGTGTCTTTTGTGCGGGACCAGCCCGGGGTGGCTGAGGCCCGACAGATGGATGTGTGATCAACTCAACATGAGTGATTTTCCCTCTCCATCACACACGGCGACTTCGCCCGCACCGGCTGATGAATCACTTCATAGATGTGACAAATATATCGGCCTCGTTCCTCGGAGGAGAAATAATGGTCAGAAAAATGAGCCGACGCCATTTGTGTGGAGTTCCTCAGACAGACCGGCCCGAGACGGGCTCTTTTTTTGTGTCATTTTTGCCTCTTTGGCTTGCTCAGTTTACGTTTGAACTTGACTCCAAAAAAGATAGTGTGTGTGGAATATGGCATAGAGCAGGACAGCACGTTGTGGAATTCATAACAAAAGAAACAGGAAGGAGAGTTGTTTTCTTATTATATTTTTAATTCAAGCACTAAGCTTCACCAAGTTTCCCCCTGGGGATCATTAATTTGACCCAGTCTAATTAGTAAATGTTAGAATAGCGTAACATTACTACTGCATGAAGTGAATGTGAGTTTGGTGCTGCTCGTGTTTTTCTTTGATACACTGACCTCAGGGCCCAAGAAACCCAATTAAAAACCCACAATAATAGTTGCATGGCTGGGAATGTCAAACGAAGGCTGTTAATCCAAAGGTTTGAAAAAGAACACTTTGGAGTTTGCGTCTGATGGTTGGTGAAATGGGATCGAGAATGGGTTGCAGAATTAGGGCGAGTGCCTCCACAGAAGCCAGGCTGGATGAACTGACGGTATTAATTGCCCATCAAAGGAAGATCCAGGCGAGAAAAGATCTTTCAAATGTTTGTGTTTGTGTCACTCGTAAATGGGGCTCATTTTAGACCAAATTTGACCACGCATGTAGCGCAGGTTGCACAAAAGGGCAAAATGAGAGAAGATCGAAGGTAGAATTTTGTACAAAAGGTAGAATTGGTTTTATTTTCTGTATTTCCGTTGCTTTCATTGTTGCGCTGCTGATTTTACTTTGTATGAATTTTTCAAATGTACTGCGTTTCTTTCATGTTTTTGTTGAAACGGAACAGGCAGACCCGGCAGAAACGCACTCAGAAACCCACAGTGAAAGTGCCACGATTTAAATCCATCGACCTGAACCGAAAATCACTTCTTCCGAATCCCTGAAAATATTTTGAACGTCTTTGTCTGCCAACAGCTTTAGGATCGGACCTGCGCCATTAATGATGGCACCATATTTTATAATGGTGTTACAGTAGCAGTCACTTCCTATGGCAGCGCACAATGCTTCCTGGAGGGGAACTTGATAATATATCTTCCTGCAGGGCCTTTAGTCTGAATTACAGTGGGGGGGGGAAACAAAAGGTTAATCACATTGGGAGACTCCGCTCTGCCTCTGACCACCCAGCTTCTCTCCGTCAGTGTTTCAATTCAAGCGGCGTTATTGGCATGAATGTTGGATGAACAGAGGGAAAAAGCCCATTCAAAAACAATACAGATGTCTTTCTGTCCCTTTTCTGCCCATGTTGTCTGTCTTCCTGCTGCCCCAGTTTCTGTCACCCTCAATTGACATCTATCACGACAATAGGCGTTGCAATCACCATACGTCGAATCAAAATGTAAATGTATCTTAAACTAAGCTGCTCGAAATCCATTTGCTCATCCAAGAATCATGTATCAGAGCGTCCTCTTGTTGATGACCAAAATCCTCTCATCCCCGTCCCCCTTCTCTTCATTTCCCAGCGTGCTTAAATGCCGCTGGGCGCATTACATTGAGATTCAAGAAGTTTTCTGGCAGTGGTGTCGGGGATTGCAAAAGCCTAAAGGATCGCCACAGGTCAAAGTTTTTTATTTTTCTTCAAGTATGGCGAGCTTTAATGAGCACAACTCCTTTTCTCCCTCGGTCTGGAAAAACAACACGTCAGTGCCATGGAAAATAGATTCTGAGGATGCCTTTTGTACAGCTTCTAACTGTGTGTGTGTGTGTGTGTTTTACAGGGTGGTGGGCCCCGCTGTGACCTTCAAAGTGAGCCCGAACACTCAGAACGTCAGCACCGCAGATGTGGCCAACGTGGCTGGTAGGTTCTCCTTGGCTGAGTAATGTTGCCTTTATACTGACAGAGAAAAAGACAGGCCCTGATCATTTACTTGCTGCCGTGCCCGACGCGCCAGATGAACATTTTTAAAAACGTACGACCACACTGGCACTTTTACAGCGAGGTTTTCTATTCCTTTGTGATTCCATTTGGTTTAGTTTGGTTAAAGATTTGGTATTGGCCCATTTTGAAGGGAAGCCGGCAGGATTTTTTTGTTGTGTCACAAATCTCCAAGCAGCCATGTTTGGCTCCATTGTGGAAACCCATCGGAGAGTTGGATGTGTGCCTAGAAAACATGCTAGAAAAAAAAAGAGTTGTGTTTGGGAAATAAGTCAGTTCATTAATGCCCTTCGCAAATATGAAAAGTCTGATAAGGCAGAGTTTGCTCAAAAGGCCTTCGGTCTCATATCAGCAGTCAGTATGAGTCGTACCTTAAAGGGGGACTGCCCATTGTTCCACAACACCAATATTCAGAAAAATGTCCCATTGGACCGAAAGCCCATTTGTCCGACAGCGCGTTATCCCGAAAACAAACAGCACCAAAGGCCCGTTGCTCCAAAAATACGCACATGGGAGAAATGTGCCCTCAGGCCTTTCTGCCAGTTAGCACCTGGTCAATGTTGTGTTAGGTTTAGGCACCAAAACTACCTGGTGAGGTTAAGGAAGAGATCAGGGTTCGGGTTAAAATAATAAGCCAACGCTGACTTTTGGTTTCACACGGGACACGAAACACCTGTGTCAGCGCGGGGTTTGCCCTTAATAGGCTGTATTAAAAAAGCCATTGCAAATTTTTGAACATCCCTGCTCCCGTATCACATCAAACTGCTTTTTATTTTCTAGGCACTACTTGCCTTTGCTAACGCGCCCCCGGGTAGCCAAAATGGCTTAGCCCAACAGTGGCCTAAATCCTGGTTTCCAGACTGAGGGTGATGATTGAGGCTTCAGATCCGGCCCACACTGTTCTTTGCTCATATTGATCCAGGTCCACACCCCCAAAACCTAGCCAAATCAGATTTTTTCCCCAGTTATAGGCCAGAGCACGCTCACATTTAGCTGGGCCAGAACACAGTTGATTGTGCTCGTAGATATCATTGTAAGTAACTTGGGGTAATAATACATGAATCACGGCCTCTGAATTTTTAAGGTTTCACTGATTTGGGAATGTTGATCAAACAAGTTGGATTGCACTGCTGCAGAATTTTCCAACAAACGCTACATTTGTGAAGCATTTAATAAGTACTGCTTGATGAGACAGTGGTCAGTGTGTTTTGTAGGAGTTTGTGTTGCATTGTTGCAACTATGATCAGGTTTTTAGACTATCCTGGTTTCCCAAACATATCCTGGTTTCTGAGAAACCCAACTATGCGAGCCGGACTACTCCAATATCAGTGTTTTTTTTTTTTTGTTTTTTTTTATCACAGTCTGCCATGTGTTTAGGTGCATCCTTAGCTTAAGTTACGTAGTAGTCTTCCATCCTTGGTGGTCGTGTGGAGAAGCTGAATCCAGCAGAATGGTATCTTTATGTTCCTTGTATACATCACTTTGGGAATATGATCAAAACAAGGAATCAAGAAAGACTCAAAACCGGGATAGTTGTGTGCACGTACTGTTGCTCAGGTCAGGCGTTCTGTGATTTTGTCCGTCACCTTTGAAGACGGCGCCTCAGTGATTCTGTTTCAAGATCCTCCAAATCAAAAGGAGTCAGTTCAGCCTGTTATGTCACATGGCAGCGGGTCTCTGTAATAATCTTTCAGAGTGCAATCCAGCAGTGAAGACATTGTGAAGGTGTGTGGGAGTGCGTGTGCGTGTGTGTGTGTGTGTACCGGGCTACAGTGTGACTCACGGTAATGAGGCGAGGGTGTTGATGAAGTGGGGAATAAAGAGAGGAGGAATGTTTGCCATTAGCCAAGCTGTCAGTCCAGAGAGAGAGAAAGAACCTTCCTGATATTCCCTGGGCCTAATTCCAGATCCACACACACACACACACACACACACACACACAACCTGGTACTTCTATACTTGTGAGGACTCTCATTGACCCAACCTTAACCATCACAACTAAATGCCTAAACCTAACCCTTACCCTGACCCTAACCTTAACCCAATTGTAACTTTTACCCTAAAACCAAGTCTTAGCCCTCAAACAGCCCTTTGAAGGTCTCTTGAAAAGTGAGGACCGGCCAAAATGTCCTCGCTTTCCAAACATGTCCTCACTCCCAAGGTCTAAAACGCAAATTGGTCCTCACAAAGATGGCTGTACAAGTGCGAGCGCGCGCGCACACACACACACACACACACACACACACACACAAACACGTATAGACACACTTTGTGCTGATTATGCAACGGCTTCTCTCCTGTTTTTAAGTGCTATTGTTGCCGTTCTTATTTCCCGCCCGCCGCTCCCGCCGGCTCTGCGGGGTCACGGATGAGCCTCGATTGTTATTAATGCAAACATCTGACAGAACGTGCTCGAAATGAAATATGGCGTCCTCTCAGCTAAAGTGCAATAGTGTGGGCGGGCCGTCTTTAAAGTGTCGTTTGTCATATTCAACTAGAATATCAATCCATCCCAGAGCGTACATTTTTCCCCCCCCCCCCCCCCCCCGGCCAGGGTTTATAGTGCTTTTCTGAAACATTAAGCTTTACACGGCCATTGTAATGACGTCGTTTTATCATCATTTATAGCCCCTTTAGCAGCAGATGGTAGAGATTGGACGTCCATCTCTTCTGTCACAAACTTGTGTGTTTTGGTGGAATGCTTTTGGCAGCTGTGTTAAAAAGAATTCAGTTTTATTTGATTTGATCTCTGCGAACACATCAGTGAGACATCAGTGTGTGCCAAAGAAATGTTTAAACACTGAACTGCATAGAGTGTTGGAAGAAGAATTCAGATCCTTTTAATGTGGTCCTCTCGGAGGCTGCAGTTTGTGGGGCTTTTGAAATGAACTGCATTATACTGAGAGGTGTTTCTAATATCCAGGAAATTAGTCATGAGAACATTTAAATAGACAACTGAGAATATGAAAAGAGTCTGAGAATATTAAGAGAATGTGACAATATTAAATGGTTTAATGACAACGAACCAGTGGCAATGGATCCGATTTTACAAGCTGATAATATGTTTTGTAGTAGAGTAAAAGTATAGAGTACTAGGAAATTGAAATACTCAAATATACTGCACTACATGGAGTGATATACCTACATGAATGTACTTACTTTAATGCGACTTTTTAGTCAAATGTTCTGATTTGATACCATGAATGAGGCCAGTTCTGACTCCAGTCTCACAATAATCCAGTTTAAACCTCATCATTTTTCTCCCCCTTTCATCGGATCGAATCTGACCCCGACCTGCGGGTGCCAAAATGTCCGCTTAATGCAGCCAGGCCTGCCAGACCCCGGTGTTGCATTTTAAGAAGCCACGTTACCACTTCTGTCACGCGCGTCCACCCATTGTGAGCAACCCCGGGGCCACCGGGGGGGGGGCATTGTCAAACGTGGGGGTGGATGTCAAGATGGTGGGCAGCGAGGTGGTGACCCCCATTGTCCGGCCGAGGGTGGGCGGGGGACCCAGAGGCGACTTCCAGCGGTGCGTCACGGCCGTGAGAACGGGACCCCGTGAATGGGCCCGGGGGTCAGGGTCAGGACAGCGGGCAGCTCAATTAGCACTTAAAGCAGGAGGAGAGCAGCTGAGATCGCATTATCGCTGCACCGTCTGTCCATTGGACTCTTTTCTTTTTATCCTGACAGCATTAGTTTTTGCATACATGCTAATCATGCCTCTCAGTGTGAAGCTAGCTGCTCACACATGCCCAAAAGCTGCCGGCTGAAGGGATCCTGGACGGTCGGGACAGTTGCTGCCGGTGCTGGTCGGTCACAGACGCCTCTGTCTTTCCTCCCATCGCAGTCCTTTCTCGAGTTAAACTAACCCGTCTTTGTTATAGGCAGACAATAGCCGGTTGCTCAGTGAGTCAACGTTGCATCTGAAGTTTGATTTGTGTGTTGACGTGTAAATAATTTCCTGGCAGAGAGGTCACTTTCAGTTTAATAAGTTAAAAAGACGTTGCCCCCCCCCCCCCCGGAGATGGGGAAATCAGTGAATGCTTAATTTACATGCTAATAAAATGGAAAATCCCTGGAAAAATAGCGGGAAGTGCTTATCATTCCTATCTACTTCACTAATCAATCAAAAAAGCTTTTTAGTAGTTTATATTAAGTAGTTTATATTAAGCTTGGATGTTTGTCTTTTTTAAAAACATCATTGAAATTTTATATAAAAAAAAAAAAAATGAATGTTGCCTAGATTCTATTTGCAGAGGTGGAGGGTTTTTTGTTGTTGTTTTTTTTTTTTTTGCATTACCAGCTCTTTTAATCTATAAAGAACCTAGTAACTGTACTTCTTGTACATTTTGCCTACACTGTCTGCATGAACTGCTCTAAGCCAATATAATCCATTCAGCCTGTAACCTGTTCAAACGGCTGCTGCAGCCAGACTTCTTATAAGATCGTTGGCTTCCTGCGCCTTTTTAGAGTTGATTTTAATGGTCTTCTTCAAGCCTCATATGGTGCTAGCGCTTGTCTATAGTAGTGACCTCTTTACCACATATGAGCCTGAAAACAGCCTGAGAGCCTCCAGCGGGTCCTGTCTGCTGATTCCCGGGTTTGTGATTAAGCAGCAGAGGAGACCAACCTGTTCAATTAGGGTTGTTACTGTGACTCTCTTATGGGTTTTAGGTTAATGTCTATTCAAATGATATAATATTCTAATTCTAGTATTGTTATTGATGTTCCTACCATGTATTCATCCATTCATCATATATTTTATTTCCCTCTGGTATTTAAAATTACATTTCTGATTTGATTGATTGATTATCGTTACTTTCATTGGTTGCTGCGGTAAAGTGTCATACAGTAGTGTCAAATTGTCATCCCATAGCAACAATCCTGCATTTCCATTCACCCCACTGCTTACCAAATCATTCCTTCATGGGCTCTGTTACCAAAATGTGATTTTTCTGGACTTCCTGTGCAATTGTGTAGCAACGATTCCGTGAGAATGTCGGAGTCATTTCTGACAACTGATCCCGTTCTGTCACAGAGCTTCAATCCCAGAGCCTGATGACTGGGTGGAGGAAGAGTTTAGGTTACTTTTTCAAAGGCATCAGTTGCCTTTGCCCAGTTGCCTTGGCATCTGGGCCTTTTCTTTCCTTCCCTCGACTTCTTGTCTCCTCGTTTTCTTCCGTCTGAGTGGATTAGCATAGATCTCATATGCTGACAGGACTGACCTTCACTGCAGCTAAACACTTGTCAAAATGCCAAATGTAATTACCGAGCTCTTTAGGTCAAAGTAATGTGTTTCATCTACCTCACTTTGCCCTGTTATTGATGTGCAGGCCCTCGGACCTCAGACTGCAGTCGAGTAGCCCTTCTTCCCCCTCGCAGCACCGGCTCCCTGCATGTGTTTGTGTGTCATAACAAAGCGAGGAAATGTATGCATGATAATGCCTAAGCAAAGTGGTCAAATTGTTGTCTATGTGGACAAGTTTGCAGGCTCTCTGCGTGACTTTGTGAGCCTATGGGCTCTCAGATCCTGTGATTATGGATCATTTAGAGTTATTTCGCAGAGCCGCAGAGTGCTTCCCTAACACTGCCTTTCGAAGGTCGTCATCATCACCGTCATCACCATCATCACCTTTCCTCTGTAAACCGAGTGCCTCTGTTATGCTGCCTTGACGTCAGCTGTCTCTCGAGGGAGCCCTTTTACTTGTTTTGTATTTACATTGACTGTTAACTATAAAAACACATAACTGCAATCTTTTTTAATTTTATTTTCACTTCTTATTTAAATGTTGAGTAAATGAAATGACCTCAAACCTTCTGAAGTGTTCCCCATATTATTATTTTCTTATTGCTCAGCTATAACTCGTTTCCTTTTTGGCAATATGCGCAGTAGCAAGGAGAAACGCTTTTTGTTCATATTTGACCAACTATCCATACGCGCTGTCATTAGTCAAACCACAGACTGATTTTGTGTCGTCGCCGTCACTGCGTGGAACTTGTTTAATTGTTCCCATCGATTGCCGGAGTGATTGCATTGGCGACCGCTCTCGCATTGGGATCCATCCAGCGGTCTCGCAGTGCCCTTCAGGAGCAGGCAAATCTATTTGAGTTAACTTCATTTCAGTTCACCTGCTAATCAGTTTTCATCGCACGCCGAAGGCTTATCGATTCTAGAAGTTTATCTCACCTGTTGCTGAAGAAAAGACTCAAACTAGGGAGAGAGAGAGAGAGAGAGAGATGAGGGGTGTGCTGGCGTTTAGTGATGCAATTTACTGTGACACCGTGCCACGTTTTAATCTTTTCGCCTGTCGTCAAAGCAGAGCCGGAGGCGTCTTTGAGAATTGCAAGATGCCTCATCCGGGCTTTAAAGCCTGCACCCACGCGCCGATCCAGAGTCACCTGTGGTTATTTTGGTCTGACTTCAGAGAGAGTGGGGAGCCGTGTGCCGTCCTCTGGAGCTTTGCAAGCATCTGTGAGTCCTGCCGTCGAGCGGCGGCGGTGGGGGGGGGGGGCGCAGGTGTTGTGCCGAGCTCGAGTTTGCACAGCGGTGCAACGTGATCCCCAAGCCAACTGTGCAGCCACCCTGCCAGTCACTCTGCCAGTCACTCAGCCAAGCAGCCAAGCAGCCGGCCTGATTTCCCCGGCGCTGGCACTGGCCTGCTGGCACCGCCAAGCCCTCTCTCCCACTCCCGCAGCTGGCAGGATCCCTGCGAGTTGGCCTGAGCTCCTGACGTTTGCTGCGGGGCTGGCAGACCTCTCCCAGATGGCCACCTTGTAGCGAAGCTGGCTTCGCGCTTGCATCACTTTTGCATCATTCCCCCAGTTACAGAACTGTAGTGGAGAAGGCTTCCGTTGGTTGGGCTGCGACATTTCTGCTGTGAGGAGACTGTACCTGAGAGGCGGGAGTGCTAAGCTCTGCTGCAGCTCTCGCACTTTTCCAGCGATGGTTTGTTGTTTGTGTAGCTGCTTGTCAGGAAACCAGTGACAGTTCTTGGACTGGAAACAGACCCAGATAGGAATATAAGATCTCGCCTCACCATCCTGAATCCATGTACACACGCCTGCGCACACACATCAAACATACGCGCACATTGGAGCCAACACTGCCGCTTAATTTAAATGTGAATAAGCCCATAATAGTTCTATCTTTTACGTTCAAAATGACGAGCCGGTGTCAAGGTGCCTCTTGGCTTCATATTTTATTTATAATCTAATTTAAATCCTACTGCATTACCTATAATTTATATCCCACTAACTTTGTAATCCCTTCTGAACGGAAGAACAGACCTTGACCTCACCAAAACTTGTTAGCACTGAGATTGAATAATTTAATATACATTTTTTAAACTGCAATGGATGGGAGGAAAATCATCTCATAGAGTTTTCTTAATATCCTCAAATTTAATGACCATGTCTGTCTGATGACTGCTCCTAATTATCACATTTTCATCCTACAGTTTTTTTTAAGCTTCCTTGCCGACACAAAATATGACACATGGTACCAGTAATATCATGAAAGTACAGTTATTAAAATATTAAAAAGACAGTTTCATGACAACCTGGAATGTGGAGGCACTGAGGAGGTTTTCTCTTAGTGTTGACAGAACTTTGTTTCTAAGCTCTTATCGCCTTCCATTCTTTTCTTTTTAAACCACTGTTGTAATGGTAGTAGTATCCTAACATTTAAACCTTGTTTACCTTTTTAAAAGAAATTCATCTAATATTTTTTGGTATAAATCAGATATAGCGATGAGAGACGAAGTTCTTCCTGCGAAATACAGCTTCACTATACCGCTATCCCTACACCAAATCCTGGCTTTAGAACAAAATATCCAAAAATGCATCTCTGCAGACTGTGATCTGTAAGCAGTGCTGTCCCAATCTTCTGCTGGGGCTTCTGCTGCTAAGTAAATTAAATGTCCAGAGATTTGTCCTGGAAACTCTGGGGCAAAAAAAACGTTCAGAGTTTCGCATTGCGAAAAATGCATCAGTCTACATGAGTGCAGGTGGACTTGGCAAGATGTAAATATAATGAATATATACTGCACCTGGCATCGTACAGCTGGAATGGGTCTCATCTACGTAATTATCGCCAAAGAGTCCTTTATGTGAACACAACGGCCATGTTGCAGAGCACTAGGTCGTATGACGTGCACCAGTTGATGCCTATTGGACACACTGGACACGCGTCCAGTGCAGGGCCAAGAAGTAGTCAAGGTACAGGAGTCTGGATGGGCCAATTCCAGGGGGTGAATGTGATAAAACTGCAGCTTTTCTGCACAGTTGACACGCTGGGAAATAGGAAAGTGGCATTCCCCAACAAGATGACGCCCACCAATCTCAGACAGCGGATGCGAGTGTGTTGACGCCCGCTGTATGCCACAGGTGTGTGTGTCACCATTATCAGGATTTGTATGACCAGCAATACCAAAATGTTTTGGATCACATGACACTAAATATATATGTGTATGTATATGTAAATGTATATGCGATAAAACCGGGAGTGTATCGGAAGGTGAATGCGCCTAAACTCAGTGTACCCTCGTGGTAATTTCCTCTGCACAAGGAAAAAGAATACATACTTCAGAAGTAGTTCATTTGCATAGGACATTATTTTGGCAATGCTCACTCTTTCCTGTGTCCATCTTGCGGCTGGTGCAGTGGCTACCGTTGGTTTGTGGCTAACGTTTGGCTGATCGAAGTTGCATCACATTTGGCAGAGCAGGGTTCTATGGTGCGACACAGCTAATATAATAGCTTCATCTATTTGGACCGAAGGTAAGCAATCAGTCAATGGGCCAAATGTGTTTGTCTGCATTCATCGAAGTTGAACTTTTTTGTAGTTTTTTTTGCCCACTTGAGTATTTACCATGGCATCACTGATGCTGAACAATACACTCTCCACGTCTGTAGCAGTAAACACTTCAGTCTCGGCAGAAGTCGAGTCACTTTCTTTGCACTTTGACTGCGGCTCAGAATTCCAGGTCGCCCGTGTCCTCTGCTGCAGTTATTACAGGGTCCTGACCGAAGCCGTCCGTTGCTCACGCTCTCGCGGCGGCCCGAGGAGGCAGCCCGGGCCCGGCGACTCATTTTTAGCCGTCTTCAAGATGCCTGATGAGATGTAGAGGCAGACAGCTGGATTGATTGGCCCCTCTTGAGCGCACAGACCTTGATTACAACTGCACTCAAGTGCCCCCCCAATCCCCCCCCCCCCTTGATTTCTCTCTCTCCCAATCACGTTCTCTTAGTCTGTCTCTCTCCTCTCAGCCTCCTTCTCTCTCTCTTTTCTCATGATTTCTTTTTCCCTACAAAGAGAGAGAGAGAGAGAGAGAGGGGATAAGGGGAGACTGCTGAGGAGAGAATAGAAAAGAGCAGAATGACTCTGCCTGCGCTGGAAAGTAGAACAGGGTGAGGATGGAGCTGCCTATTAAGGACTGGCTTGAGATGAATTTGGAATCAGGCTTTGGCGTGAAAGAATTAGATCAATATTTTAAGAACTGAGCTGGGATAGAGCCGTCACAGGCTGATTTGTAGTTTGAATTTGGGCACGCACATCCTGTCTGTCCTGTAAATTAGAAACATTTCCCTCCTATAAACAGCCTTGTGCACCGTTGTCAGTACATAAAGAGTGTTAAACCGATTATTCAGGCTCTGTATATTTCTCTAGTACAAATTGTTTCTGGTGGGTGGAAGTATTTTGGCAGTAATCTAATCCTTTCCGTTTAAATAGAATCACAAGACCTTTAAAGGATCAGGTCACCCAAATACTAACCATATTTTCTTGCTTTACCTCTAGTATCTAGCCATGAGGATCATTTTTATTTTATATGTTGCAGATGTAGCGATATCTATCTCAGATTTCTGCTGCTGTTGTCTTGTTTTTTTTTTTTTTTTTTAAAATTCTATAAACTACACCATGAGAGAGGAATCTGTGCCAACAACAAACTGAAACCCCAAGGGGCCTTTATAAAGCCAGCTCAATCTTCCCCCTAAAAGTCGTGTTGTTCTTATTTCTGCCTGCGTGCTTGTTGTTGTCTGCTGTCTTTAAAAAGCACTGCATGTCTGCCCACTTCTGTTTATTCTGCTTTAAACCTCAGGGATTAGGGTTATACTCAGTAATGCTCAGTATCCCATGCATCCTTTATAGGAATGCCTGTCTCATGTGATGCCGTTAAATGGATAAAAGGGCAGATATGGTGGGCTGATATTGTCCTTTTTGTTAAAGGATAAAGCTGCTGATATTCTACATTGCCTTAATATCAACAAACCAACAATGAACTGATCCGACTGCACTTGTCGGTGTATTCAAAGCCTGATATATCGTATTCCTCTGTGCCATAGAGTTTCATTGTTGTCCAGGGTGACATGTTTGATTCAATCGCACATGCACCAACCTGCTGAAAACAGTCCCCAACAATTGCAGTATGTCCTCCTGTTTGAGTCACATTTGACAGATAAACAAAGAACTATTTATTCCTGAGCCACTTTTAAAGCTTTACATTCTCACTAGGAACCAGTGGGCTTGGAGATGAGTGCCACAGACCGGGTAGGGAAGTCAGAGAGTATTGAGAGACGGACTAGCGCATCGTTGCTTTAGGTCTTTGCGTGGGATTCGTTGACAATGACAAAAAAAAAAAGCCTTATCCTTTAAATGCTGAGCATTGGCGAGTCACTTCTGAAGTGACAGAGGTTCTTCCTTAACCACTGTTTTGGAAAACAGACTGGAAAACGTGCAAAAGAAATGCAGTCATTAAACCTTCGGTAATTCTCATTTCTGACAGTAAATGGGAAGTTTCCTGCCACTGTCTAAGTGGATCACTCCACCTTTTAAAGACCTTATGGTAGTTTATGTGACACTGACAAGAACAGCATTTTTGGCTCAAACACGGAATACTTTTTGAGATGTTTTTAGCCAAACTAACCCAAACTCTTGGGTTCGTAACGTTGGCCGGCCTTTTGGGTCATTTTGGGCCAAGTGACATATCTTGACAAGTACTGGATAAATTGCCATGAAACTTTTCATTGACTGTGCCCAGCAGGTCAAAGTTTTTACGTGTGCAAAGATTCAGTTCATGCCGGAACACTCTAAAAATCCTGCTGCTGCTTCAATTATTATAAGGCAAGAGGGAGAGAGAAACCACACACCAGAAACAACAGCTGAAATATTTAGGAATTTTATTTGCGAGCGATAACTACAGTCAGGGGACCTCCACAGTCACCTTAATTCAGGGGGTAAAGTGAAAATATTTCCTTTACCAATACAAGAAACTGAATTCTCAGTATATTCCTGCAGCGGTGTGACTGTTTAAACAGTGCATCTGATTCAGAAGCGAGTAATTCGAGCAAAGCTCGAGTTCGCACCTTGCACAAAACGGAGTACACCTTGCTTTTGTATCGCGTCGTTCTTCTTTTTTAAGGGTGTGTTCCCCGAAGTCGAAATGTCCCCCGTCGTTGCTGGCTGTGTCTGTCTAGTGCGCCGTGTTTCATGTCGAGGAGTAGTGAGAGGCAAAGGCAGTCGAGAGCTTCAAAGGCTGCGGGTGACATTTAGCGCTCAGTATCTTCAAAGACCAGGCCCTCTTTTGTAGTTCTTCTTTTTGTGTATAATTAATGTAGCCCTTCCTACAGATTTTTCTTTTCTCTTTTCTTTCTTTTTGCCTCCTTTTTTGGAGCCGGATTAGAACAGCAGATTAAGGAAGTGCACCTTAATTTTCAATTTGCATTCCGGGGGACTTCAAACCGCAGCGCCGCTGACAAGATTTCTCCAGCTGAGTGTGTCGTGGCGGAGAGGATAGAGGAGGGCTGGGCTGTGGAGCCGGCGTGGCCATACGATCAAAGATTGTTTTGTTACTGTGAAGTCTCAGGTTTAATGCAAGAAGAGGCTGCGTGCACAATGAGCAATGAACTTTCATCCAGAGCGACGTTAGGCATTTGAGTGGTACACCTCAGGCTGCATGACTGCATGACTATGTTAATGTAGTCATATGGGTACATCAGGTAAAAACTCACTCATTGTATAATTTGATTTCTAGGAAATGTAGCATATTTTTTTTTACTTAGAAGAGGGCAAGTTAATAATACCTGTTTTACGTCTCTGTGTGCACTTTGAAGATATGCTGGACAGGTACATTTGACTAGTTTAGCTTACTTATCCTGACCAACTTTGTTCAAATGGAAATACACCTTGAATGAAAAAGGAAAAGCGGCCTCTGTCCTTAGGCGCTCGATTTGACTCAGGAAAAATTACCCAAAAGGGCCCCTTTGCGATGCGAAAACATGGCCTACGTTTCGCTTACGTTTCGCCTAACGTGCCTGTGAACTGGAAGCCTGACTTATCGTAACAATTATGTGGTCTCGATGAAAAGAATTGATGATGTCAATAAAAAGAGAATGAATAAAAACTACTTTTGTATTTATCAATCTAGTAGCCAACGTTTTATCTTAAAGAGTAGCTACACCCAGGCTAATCACGCCGCTCGCACTGCAGTCTAGCCGCAGCTGCATGCTCCGTGCCACCAGATGCAGTGCAGCACTTCACAGTGTACTACATGTGCAACACTGCATCACAGGTGGGTGTTGTCCTGAGGAGAAAAGACTAAACCTGTCTATGCCCACCTGTGATGTCGGGCGTGGCCTAAAGAGCGACAGGCTTCAACCTTTAAACCCCCCCAATGGCCAGTGCAGCAGTTTGCTTTGCTCCATACAAGATTTGGTGAGAAGTTGCACATTAACAAATATTTTCACAGACACATAACAAATCCTAAGAGTAACCATTTGGAACTTGTGTTTCCACCGCCATGCTTGTAGACACATGTTTGAGATGGTATTATTTTGTCATTTTGGCTGATAGGGAGAGCGAAAAGGAGATAAAACACAAAACACATGGCGGCTTTACCAAAATCTGTTGTTTGCCCAAAATGAGGTATGTTTTACCAATGCGCATTGTTACCATTCAGAGTTTTGAGTGCTTAGTTAACGCTCTCATTTCAGCTGACTTACACTAAATGAAAAGGGAGGGGCTTTGCTATATCCAGATCAACTCTGGATAAATGCATCAACTAAATGTCTCTAATGTAAAGTGACCGCCCGTCCTCTTCGCGATAAACTATGAATATTAATCAAAAACTCGATCAACCAAATTGCCCTCTCACTATTTTGCGAGGCATCTATCTGTTGCAGGCACACCTGTTTTGCCACAGAGCTCAAGAATGAACCATGATGTGCATTACTGTGCTCGTTTTATGTTAATGTGCAGAGTATTTCCCTGCTGGAAAGGGCGAGTACAGATCTGTCAGGAAAATTGAGAAGGTTGCGTTTGCCTGTCAGAGTGATGGGGAGGAATGAATTATGTATCATAGTGTTAAATTTGTCAGAGTGTTGTAATTCTTGGCCAGAACTGATAAAACACCTGAAGCTGAAATGATATTTGTTCTTCAATGAGATGTCCATCATTTGAAAGAAATGACACCCTAACAAAATCCCTCGTGGCACAAAATTAAACCAAACATCGGGGGTGTTTTAAAGGGTGATAGTTCCAATCTGTCAAGGCTTTTTGATTTGCAAATGTTAACAGTTCTATAACCAGGAAGCTCTGCAGAAGTTAAAGGGACACTACACCCAAAGTCGTCTCTTTCACCCCTCTAGACTTGGTCGTAAATCGTAGTTTCCTCATTGATGGGGAACGGTGGGTGTGAATTCAGCCAGTTGAAATGAACCCCAGTTGTGACGAGTTGTCGAGGCAGCGCAAGCGTCTTTTACTGTCCATACATGTGCCGAGTGTGTTCGAAACAGGGAAGTCGTCACAATGTGGCTAAAAGTGTTTTGTGTCACAGCAACGCATTCAGATCATTTGCAGAGCCGTTTATATTTGGCTGTTACTTTGGCACGAATACGAGTGTTTAGAACAAACTGGTGAAGGGCTTTAAGCTGAAAGAGGCGTTGCAGGATTTTCTTTTGACCACAACTTTAAATTTTCTGTGAAGGACTAAATTACTAACCTTTCAGCCTACAAGGAGAGAAAGGTTGCTACTCTAAAAAGTAGATTTTGGGTGGCGTGTCCCAGTAAGCAATCCTTTGGTGATCCGTGCCTAGACATTCAGGTTAATAGAAAATGTGGTTTTTGCTGTCGTTGTTTCAGTGTAGTATAGTTGGACGTTGTTGTCATTGTATGTACTGTGCTGTATTACACGTTTTGCACTCTAGTGCACGCTGTCGCACCTGTACTGAGAAGTAACTGTGAAAGTACTGTATCGTCTGGCATTGTAAAACTGATTCTTATTTAAAACGTAAAAAAAAAGAAAGAAAAAAAAGCTGCTATTGTTCGAAAAAAAAACTAGCGCTCCACCGAACATGGCAGACTGATTTGCATCTCTTAAATTACATTTCTGACATGCAGCCTCCTGCAGTAAAGTCAACAATGTAATAGACCTGCAAAGGTCAGGGTGCTAACTGGCCTAGAAACGGGAGGGTTGTGTGTGTGTGTGTGTGGGGGGGGGGGGGGTTGATGTCAAGAATTTTGCTGTCCAAACACTTAATTCTACTTGTCAACACACAGGTGAGAAAATCACTGCGACGGTAATAAGATTGAGGAAAGTGTTGCATTAGCACCTTGAAGTGTAAATAGCTTCCTATATTGCCTATTAGACCTAGATAACCTGACAAGGAGGTGGGTGATGGTGCTGTTTGAGCATGTGTGGGTGGGAGGGGGTTCACAGAAAAGCATATTAGCTGTGTCAAAACAGTAAGGGAAAAAAAAAAAAAAACACTCCAGAGAATATAATTAGGAATCTTTTTTCTTCCCCTCTTTCTGTTTCTGTTTTAATCTGCTATTGATGAAAGAGGGGTTATTTGTTTCTTCAGCTGCATACTCCGTGCAATATCCTGTCGCCCTGGCTGCCTGCTAAAAGAAATATCTTCCTCTCCTCTCCTCTCCTCTCTTCACTCTTCTCCTCTGGGTTTTGCATTAGAAAGAGATTTCATCTCATCCACCTTTAGCCAGGTTTTGCCTTTGATATTATTTATCCGCGGCGGTATTGAACAGTTCACGGAGCTTGCACCTTGAATGGGCCCCCTCGTCGTCTTCTCCCCACAATCAATACTGTTCCGCATTATATATACATCAGCTCAGGGTGCAATATCGCTCGCTCTCAACCTGCGGCCTAATTAAAAAGATAAGCGGCTCCGTTTGAAGCTCATTTTAATAGGCTGCTGCCTTGTTTCTAGGCCTGAATATTGAATAGAATCATAACTTTGCTGCAGATTTTGTTCATTTTTGTATAGATCGCTCTGACACGATGAAGGGTTTGCATTTCTGGATGCCGTCGGACTAGAATCACTTGCCGCCGCTCTCGTTGGTTCATATTGCCTCACCGAGCGTGACCTGCAATGTGATGCAAAGTCAGGAGGCTCCTGTGAGATCTCAAGCTCCATTATTGATTGTAAGGAAATGCATTTACTGTGCTCCACCATTTAAGAAATTATACAAATGAGCCTTTGCAAGGTAATATAATTGTAGTTTAAAAGGATTACAGTTTTTACCTTTTGTCAGCAGCAAGGCTTTAGGGATTATGATATCGGTCAATCTGTTTGGTCCATGTGTTCAACGGTGTCTTCTATCGATTTCATTCATAGAAAACTTGTTTCATAGGTTTGAATTTCCTAAGAGCATGGTTTTCAATATTTAACAAGTCAACACTGACTTGAATGATGAGACATCTAGCGCCACAAACAGGTGAACATTTCCGCATGTTCAAACCTTTAGTTCATGACAAGATACCTCAAAAAGTAACATAAACAGTAACGCGGTAATGTTAAAGTGACTGTCAGGTAGGTGAGGCAGAAGTCCTTAAAAAAGTTCAAGTCTAAATGATCCCAGTTTTTCGCTCCCACTTGGTAAAGAATAGGATCAGAACCAGGATTTTCCATCACTAAAGTAAAAGTGTAGGCTACAGTAATCGCCACACGTCACGTACACATCCGCGGTGCAACCTACACCCCCCCCCCGCATTTTCTCTTCCTCTGTTGAGCTTTCAGAGAAGAGTAATCGCCTGTAACGATCCCAGTGTCCTGTGAGCTTTCTGGTTTCACTATAGAGCTACGGTGGACGAGGGAAATAACATAAACGAGCCAATATACAAAAACGTTGGTCACTCCTTCCCGCGGCCTACACGTCACGGGGCCTACTGTCCATTCAATGACTGTCCGTCTAGTAAAGACAGTTTGGCCGGCTGCTGTCCTTTCAGCTGTGCTGCTGACTGCGCCGCTGATTGAACGGATGGATGCTGATCTGTAAGCAACACAGTGGAGAGCGAACTCCAGTGTCTCCATAGTTTGCCGTTGATTATACGAAAGGAACCAAGCGATGGTTTCTGGAGGTGAGGGAGGAGGCACCTGAAATGGAGTAGGGCTGGGGCGCCGCTCTTCACGACACTCTTTACAACAATCTTACAACGTCGCAGGGCAGCAAACATGGCTGTAGACTTTTAGATTTGTTAGTTTTTAAATTTCCCTGATGTCTCTGACACAATGTCTCCTGCTCTGATTAAACAGGGGCAACATGTATCCTGGCACTGTGCTCATTTGATAAAATGACGTAATATTTAAAAGGCGAACAGTTGTAAACACAAAACTGTAACTGTGGGAGAGATGTGTACTTTTTTTTTAGCATTACTGGTTTGATGACAAACAGTTTTCAAGATTTTTCTAAAGATTTGATCTATTAAAAGTATGTTAGATTAAAGGGCATGAATAGGTGGATATGTAGGTGGGTGATTCAGACTGCCAGCCAGTTCAATCACTCCCTGTTGATAAAAGCTTTTAGCTGTCATAAAAAGCACTGGCCTTGACTCACATTTTAAATGCTAATGTTGTGAATTAGCTACCCAGCCTTCCTCAGGTCCTCATCTTGTTATCCAACTAATGCCCGGACCGGCCTTGCTGTGGCCTCCAAAGAGGAAGGGGAGTAGAAGGGGAGCTAATTAAATTGTAAAACTGATAGCAGAAACTTGATGTTGTCTGAACTGAAAAATACCGTGTATGCATCTTAGATCTTGATGAAAAGTTAGATATGATGTTGAAGGCTTTGTGGCTAAACGAGAGTGAATTTTCTTAACATTTCATCATCAACGTAGGGTGATTAATGTGCACTGAAAACACCAATTAATGATTTTTTTTTAGGGTTCAGAGTGAGTCAGGATGGGGCAGGAGTGAGCAAGGAAAAGAGCAGATGGATGAGGGAAGGTAAAGCAGGATGTCAGTGAGCAGATACTGTGGAATCTCCACTGTGTTTAGGTCTTGGTGGGATTTAAACTGGCAGCCTCGACGGTTTTACTCCTGGGCTTCACATGCAATCTCACAGTGATCTGACTGCAGTCCAACGGCAGACAGATTTTAAAGTAAAGAGGGAACACAGTACTCAGCCTTTCAGTCAGCATCAGCTGGAGGAAGTGTGTGTGTGTGTGTGTGTGTGTGTGGGGGAGCCAGACAGATATTTGGATCCGCCACCGAAGCCACATTCCTCCAGACGCGTAGCCAGGCCGCCGCATCCCTGACTACCAGCTGCTGAGAAACACAGGCACTCATATTTTCACCACTCCCATTATGGCTTCCTGTCTTTTCACCAGCCCACTGCACACGCACGCACGCACACACGCACACACACACACACACACACGCACACGCACACACACACACACACACACACTCCCTCTCTCGCTCCACTGCCTGCTGGCATGGGACCAAGTCCTGCATAATGCCTCTGCCAAGGCAGATATGTTCACCAGTTAACTGACTGCTGCCATCACCAGCCGCCTCCAACAGTAACACACACACACACACACACACACACACACACAGAACTGGATGTAGTTTGAATCAAACACATCTTGTCATATATATACTGTATATGTATAAAAAAGAGTGCGAGCCTCCAACGGTGCGGTGCTGTACTTTCTAACTTGCAAAGCTGCTTTCGTCACTATCATTTGTTTTTCTATACATATTTTTTTTTTTTTTTTGAAAATAATAGCCGTTTGCAGCACACACGGAAATCAGTTGTCGGATATGAACACCAAGTCTGCTGTTGTCCCAAAAACCAAGAATTTTCTGCCCTGACCTTTCCATCCTCCAAGACTGCATTGGCCGATCCAATGCTTTAGCTTTTGGTTCGGGGTAGGGCTGAGCTCAGTATACTACAGTCTGTCAGGAAGCAGTAAAAAGCTCCTTTCTGAATTGCCACTTTCTGAATTTATGAAGGAGCTTTGACAAACTGAGAAACCAACGAACTGACAGCTACGCCTGTTTTATTCATCTATTGGTCTAGTGGTATTTCTCACCTCTCGTCATATTGCTTTTTCCTCCGCCGTCCATGTTCACTGCTGAACCACACTGACCGGCGTAAGGTCGGGACACGTGTGTCCAGAGAACTCTTGGTGAAATCTCACGTAACAGGCCGAGATCACGATTCACATCCCCTCTCTTATTTTGTTCTCTTGAACCATTGAGGAGGCAGATCAGAAAACCCACGTATGAGTCATTTTTGGGACTGAGATAGGTCGACAAATGGCCTGTCTGGTCATTTGGTTATGAGGTTTTGTTGCAAAGAAGATTTCTGTGCAACCTTGGAGGCTCAACTCAAAATTTGCCCCAGCAACAGCCACCAGCTGTATTTTATTATAATAGTATAAAGAGTACGGTCTAGACCTGCTCTATGGGAAAAGTGCAACGAGATGAGAATTGGCGCTATATAAATAAATAAACAGAAATTTAATTATCTCTTTTCGAGTTTTCTTAAGCCTCTAGTTGTGACCAAAATGTGTCAGCTAAGTGACCTGAATGTAAAGAATAAATTTACAGTTGTCGTTATCAGGTTGAGTTATCTTCCTCTTTGCAGATGGTGTAATGCTGACCCCGTGACACTGCTGACACTTCCACAGCATCCTAATATCAATGCCGACCGTTTGCAAGTTGTTGCACAGGTGACATCAATATTCTGCCCAGCAGACGGTTTAGAGGTCAGAAGGTCAGGGAGGAACTGCCTACATGTTACATAAACTTCCCTTTAATACCATGAGATCAAACCCCGTTAAATGAAGTCAGCCGCTGGGTTCACCCTCAGAGACCCTCAGATTTCTGTCCGCATGTGAATGCAATATTGCCGACTTTCTCCGGGGGGTCATGGAGCAAGAAGCGTCAGCTCTGCGCTCCCCCACCGCGGGGGGTGGGCGGGTTATCGGCTGCCGCGGACGCGCGGTGTTTGCCGGATCTTGACGGACACAGTGTGTGATTCGCAGCGACAAGCGGAACAAATGTCGGTAATGAGGTCACCTTGGGCTCCAGGTCTGCGCCCGACTTTCAAGCCTGATCTCTCCCTCTCTATCTCCGACACGCACGCGCGCGCACACACACGGACACACGCATCACTCCAGAGGAAAATCACAAGGCATTCAGAGCCATCTGAATGAAAACGAGATGGTTGTGATGCAGGAAAAAGACGCGTGAGAGGCAACGTCAAGCTGATCTGCCCACCTGTAGATGTTTTACTTTTAAAGTTTTCTTTTTGTCTTTTTAAAGAGAACATTTTTTTTTTTTTTGGTCGCATAGAACCAAGGCAATTTACAAAGAATTTACACAGTCAGCGTAAAACAAGGTTTGTACTATAAATGTTCTTTAAACAATATGTGTATAAAAAGTAATACATGGTGATAAAAATAAGTATAAACATTAGTGCATAACGCACAAGCAAATCTCACTGAGTAGAATCACAACCTTGGGCTGTAGGACTCTGTACATCTGTAGGGGTAATTGCATAATCCACCGTTACCATAACTTTAAAGACTTTAACGATAATCGCAGTTTGTCATGATCACAATGTTGGCATCATAATCGGTTATGATAGCGCTGCAACTTACCAAAGCCAGTGCGAAGATCTGGGAACAAGGTGACATCGCCACAAAGAGGTCTGGTGGGGCCAGGGACACAAGCCGTTAGACAGTCAAGACAGCTTGTAAACAAACCAACAGTATAGCCAGATTATCTTGTGTGGTTTTGCCCTTCATCCCGAACAGTTTCCATCAAACTGCCACCTTCAAAATTTTGACAAGCATGGAAAGTGGATTTGTATTCACGAGAAATCCAACGCCGTACCTGATGGAAACTTTGGGCAGATGCCACAGATTGGAGCGGTGCCAGGGTTTCGAGTTCTGTGGGGGCTTGTTTTATTTTGAAATGGTCCGTTCAGTTTGGGTTTTCGATTTAAGGTTGGTTACTTCCTCTTTTATTTTGGTAATTGGTCTGTTCCCTCATGTGTCTGGTAGTTTGGTAGTGGTTGTTGTCACCTGTGTCTCGCTGGCTCCCCATCCCAAGTGTATTTAGCGTGTTTTCTTCCCTGTCTCTGTGTCAGTTTGTCGTCTTTAATGTGTTGGTTTTGTCTGCCTGTCGAAGTCTCTGGGTTATACCTGCTACCTTGGTTTATTTGACTGCCTGCCTGCTGGGGACCTTTAAATAAGACTCCCTTCCTCACCAGAGCTGTCTGCATTTGGGTCTTTTCCGTTTACCTGTTTCCAACATTGTAACAAGCGGTTGAATTTACATATTAATAAAGGAAATACAAGATATCACATCATATGATAGTATGATAATGCGGTAATAATCGCAAAAGCTGTTATTGCCAACAACAAATAAAATCCTAACTTTGTTTCTTTTTCAAACTGAATGCATCATCGTATATACAGTATGTTTTGTGCGTGCGGTTCTGTGTTTGTGTTTGTCTTGCAATCAGATTGTGTTCATAAACCCAATTTCTGTTTAGTATGTGTATCTGTGTGTGTTCAAACCACTGTATGTAAGTGTGCATGATACTGTGTGTGTGTGTGTGTGTGTGTGTGTGTGTGTGTGTGTGTGTGTGTGTGTGTGTGTGTGTGAGAGACAGAGCAGACCTCATGCACACGGCTCAGTGTCAGATCACATAAGATGACTGGCTTGCCAAAGGGCAGATTGAAACCAGAAGCCTCTCCGGAATCAAACAACAGTCGGCTCGGGAAAAGCAGCAGAGGAGAGAGAAACAACCTCAGATAATTCCTTCTAAAAGAACCAACTTTACATTCATATAAAACATGTAAGCGTGATATGATTTGGACAGTAGTGATTATTGAAGGGTCACAGAAGCACTTGTTACATTTACAATCAAGGTACAAATTCTTAACCTAAGCCTTTCCGCCTTTGAAAGGTCTGTGGGGGGTGGACTGAGTAACAGAAACATCTTACAATTCATTTCAGTTTTATTTATAAAGCCCAGTATCACAAATCTCAATTTGCTTCAAAGGGCTTTACAATCAGTACAGCATATGACCCCCTTTGTCCTTAGACCCTTGGTTCGAATAAGGAAAATCTACCCAAAAAAAACCCCTCTTAACAGGGAAACAATGGAAGAAACCTCGGGAAGAGCAGCAGAGGAGGGATCCCTCTCCCAGGAATAGATTCACAACAGGAGATCATAGTATTTACAATTATGATGACAAAATGCAGGTTTTAAAACATAAGTGTAGAGGACGGATCCAGAAATCATAGTACATACAATTATGATGGAAACTGTAGATTGTAAAACATAAGGCAAGAGGATGGATCAAGAAGGACAACTGAGCAGCTCCAGGTGAAGCCCACCGAGCAGGACCCGAGCCGCAACACCTCCCTTCCACCGCAAACGCAAGCAGCTCTGGCCCAGCAGGTGGCCGCAATCACAGATCCGGACTCCGCATCTCCAGGGGCAGAAATACCAGCTGAAGGAGACCGTAAGAGAGAAGAGAGGGACGAGAAAGCTCAAAACTACGGGAGCGAGAAGATGTCGCGTTTAGTAACATGCATTTATGGGATGAGAATGCATACAGATGGAGAGGAGGAGAGGGGTGCATCATGGGAAGTCTCCCGGCAGTCTGGGCCTGTAGCTTACAACATAATATACTCCGGTGCATTGATATCACACCCTCGCAAATGACCAAAGTTAATCAAAATATTTCTGTCACGGTAACTTTGTATTACGTCTTCCAGGGACGTCGAACACTAAACGGGTGTTCCTGTTATTTTGTCCACCCCGGCTCGGTTGCGTCAAAGCTTAAAACGTCTCCTTAGCTTTTTATAACTATATATATTGTTGTAGTGAATGATTTCAATGAGATTCTTTTTATTCTTGGATGTCAACGTCTCTAATCCATTATTGATCGGGGCCTTAACTAATGATTAGTTGCATAGATTTGAATTGAGTCGGTTTAATATGAAAATGTCAAGTGCTAAAAATCCAAAGTTCACAGAGAGCTTCAAGTGAAATCTTCAAATTGTTTGTTTTGTCTGCCAAAACTGTCCAAAACCCACACGTGAACTTTTACCAAAAAAAAATAACTTAAACTATTTGTCAATTACCACAAGTGTTGTCGTTTAACAGATGAATCCACAAAACACCTTCGGTTTCACTGTTGTCTTTTATCGTTCAGTGCTTGCCCCGTCTGTTTCTGCATCAGTTATTGGCGATGTCTTACGTCCCCCAGAATGTCCTTCCCCCCCCAGCCCCCACAGGGAGGATTCTGAATTTGCTCTCAATCAGAGGTGATTGTACGAGATTAGAAATATAGTTTGCCACGTGAACTCTGGAGTTTAAGACTTTGCGATTAAGGCTCAAACACATGACCGATGAAAGCCAGTGCATGATGGTGGCTCCATAAGGAAGCTGTTGCTCTGTTCTTGTGACTCCAGCCTGACAGTTGAATGTTATATGGTGCGTTCACAGCAAACGTAAACGGTGTGAATTTCACCGCTGCCGTGTTTTTGCAATCGACTTTATTCGTCCCAAACGGCCAATGTGTCGACAGCACAGACGCTAGCTGTAGCGAGCTAACTACATGCACTGTGCAGACGTTTACCGCGACTTTCAAGCATTCAGCTTTCCGGAAAGCCACTCATTTTTCATATAAGATTAAACATGTGCGGATGGCTCTTGGGCTCAGTTAGCGCTGCCTAGATTGAGCCTGAGTTTGTTTGTAGCTGTTCATGTCTTTTCAATGACTTTGTTTTCAATCGTTCCGCCTCCAGAAGTCACTCCCCATTCAGTCTGAACGCACCTTTAGACCTCTTATGTTGCATTTTGGAATTATCACCTATTAAGTAGAGACAATACACAACCAATCAACAGACTGGTTCCAGGAATAAAAACTGCATCACCAATATCTGTCTTTTGAAGTTTGTCTCCTTCCTTTAAATCCATCTGTGTGCTGTAAACTCCCAACAGCCTCCACCTGCCTCTCTATCCCCCCTTAACATAGAAACGTGTTAATGATGGTGAGCTCTTTCATCCCTGTACCTGTTGTTGACACGCAATACCTCAGAAATCGCTTGGCCCTGCAGGTGAAATCCGGCCTTGGATACACTGTAGGCTCCAGGGAGGAGTAATATCTCCCTCTTTTCCTTTGACTCTGTCCCGCAGATGTAGCTTCTGAGTGGGCGCTGGCAGCCCAATGCCCACCGGTCACTTTCCCGGCTTTTTCCGAGCGTGGCAAAGAGCCCAGGCTTTGGTATCTTTTTTTTAATTTATTTTTTTTTATCCCGGAGGCTGCCCTTTATTTACAATCTAGACTCTATCGCTCGGGCTCCTGAGGGGGGACGCCCGTGTTCAGTACTCCCCCCCCCCCCAACACCTCCCTCCCTCTGCCGCCTCTGTCTGCTCAAAGTCATCTGGCGCTCCTCCAAAGCCGTCCTCACCCAGCAAGGGTTTATCATTATTATATTGTAGGTGTAGTAGTAGTAAGTCAAAAAAAAGCCTTATTTTTAACTCCCACCCAGTTACCCCTGTGATAGAGCTACAGTAGCGTGTCAATTTCTGGCGTTGCTGTCACTTCGTTGAACTTATCATTGTACCAGATCCCCCCCCCCCCCCATGACTGGATTGTAATTAGGAGCCGTGGGACAAGGTGGCTTGCTCGGCAAGGATAACGTCTTGATGTGAAAGGCTCTCTTATCGTGGATTTACCCATCAGACCACCATGCCCCCAGGCTGTGTTGATACCAGGATGCGTGCGCTCTGCTGCCGTCCTGCTCGGTGGTTTGTCTGATGTGGCCATCGCGGTGAGAGGCCGGCTGCAGGCAGCAGATGTGTTTTGCAGACGTGAAAAGTGACCAGATTCATCCCTTACTTTTTACTTTAACTACTCGCAGACGTATGAGCGAAGGTCAATGAATTACATGTTGTCTGGCTGATGTGGCAGGCTGGTTGATAAAAAGATGGATAAACCAGGGCCTTACACTACTGACGTTTGTAAGACCACATCAGATTTCCAGAAAACATCATTTTAAATAAATGTAAAACTATTCCTTTAATCATCTAAATTTACCTGGCAACCCCATTTAATTTTGGTTGTAGTTCTTGATAACCAACCGCAAAACCAAACAATCACTCCATATATTAGGTAACCATTATTTAATATGATGCTGACTCATGTAAATGTTAAAAAAAAAAAGCCATTTTGTCAGTAAAAAAGGTACATAAAAGAGTGGTTTTACCATTAATTCCCCACGTGTATAAGATTTAGCTTTAAAGAAGATGTTTGTCTGTCCAGGTGTGTGTATTGATATAGAACACCCTTATTTTCTCCAGTATATGGATCTACTGCCCCTCCACTCATTGGATAACTATGTCAAGCCAAGTGAAGTGAACATTAATAAATCTTGAACGTACACCGTGCATTTTGTGGAATCCGTTCTCTCTCTGGGATCCTGCTGCAAAGACGCCTACACGCTCGGCCGGGCAGGTGTCACTTTAAATGAAAGTGCTTTCCAGCTGATGTGAACACAGCAGACTTTTGATCCGTATCTGCTTTGTTTTCCTCTCAGGCTGCAACTTAGACTGAGAAATGCCAATGCAAAGTCAATTATTCATCCTCGAAGTAGGACACACGTTAAAGCAAGCGGGAAAACAAACTGAATGTTCAAATAATTACGACCTCCATCAAGGAAGTTAAAGATTCCTTGTGGAGTTTTTTGTAAACAAACAAAAGTTATGGAATAACGTTAATTTCATAGGGTACTTTTAAGTTTGGCCATTAATTAAGCACTTTAACTTTTCACTCATAACTCCTGAATTGTCTCACGTCCATTTTTTGTCCTGGTTTTCTGGTTCAACACGTAGTTTATCCATATTCGCCGATTTCCAGTAGCTCAGATTTTCTGCAATTTATTTTTATTTTTGTGTGCGCTACTTTACCAGACTTCCTACAAATGTTATCCGATCACCAGGACCATGACATGCGGCCGAAAGTACTAGAAAAGCTTATAAGTGGACGTTTCAGTTGACATGATTTTTGTCACATTTCCACACCATTTTAACTAACGCTTGAACGTGTTGCACAGATGCACGTGAAGTACACATATCACCTCTGAGCACTCCTGCACAATTAGACAGCACTTCACATGATATATTTAAAGGGCTGTAGTCTGTCGCTGTGTGTAGTGTGATGTAGATGTGAATCCAGATGCAGAATAAAACTTTTTTTCTAATATTGAAATAATAACTTTAGAGGATGGCGCGGTCTCGGCGCATATCTGAATGCTCTCAATTAACAAAAGGCTGGTGAAGACATTTTGAAATACAGTGTATGACTCCACTCATCCACATCAAATTAAAAATAAGTAGCGGATATGGAGTGAAATCATCAACGTACCGAAATTCGATTTGACTATCTGATCGAATTCTTGCTTCAAAACTGTTTTGCTTCCTTTGAATTCAGTGCTTCATTCTTTCTCACTAGCCCTAAGTGGATATAGAAAACCAGTACAGCACTTAACTGCTCCCTTATTTTCTTGTATTGGCTGTCTTGTGCCAGGGTCAGTTTTGCTAGATGTTTTACCAATATTTCCTACACAAAAGCGGCACTTTTTTTTTTTTTGTCATGGCTCCCAGTCGATAACAGATCCAGGAGAGGCAGTCACAATGTGAACAAGATGAACAACCTTGAGCGCCTTACAGATAGATTGTTGCGCAGGCGAAGTGAGGAGGCGGGGGGGAACGATTGAAAGCTCAAGGTTTTCGTCTCCAGCGTTTGGACTGCTTGTCCTCCCTCCAGTGATAATGGAGGATATTTCCTCTAAGTGGAATTTCAGTCGAGGAGAAGCTTGGCGCGATTCCCCCCGTGAGAGCCGCTGCCTGACCGCCGAAAACCGCCTGGCCTTGGCTGCAGCGCAACGCCTGCGGGCTGCATGGGGATGAATACACACACACAAACACACATAAATACATACACAAACATAGTTGCATGCATGTGACCATTTAACATGTGAGATTGGCAGAAAAGCCAGTCAGAGCATCGATCCAAAAAGGGACATACATACTCACACAGTCGCATCTCATCATAAACGTTTGACACAAGCACATTGTATGGCCGGTGTGGTGCTTAGAAGTGCTGGTTTAGAGCACAGATACAGAAGATGGCATTGGCAGAAGGAAAGGGAAAGCTTCACTGTTGTATCTCAGTGCTGCTTCTTGCACAGATCAGTTGTAAGTCGTTACTTTATATCGCTGAATCTCCACAAGAGGCTTAGTATGCTCCCCACAAACTCGATCACACGACGGGTTGTCGGACCAAAGCCAAACGTGTTTACACCTGTTACAAATGGCCACAAACAAAGGTTCAAAATCCCACCATTGTAGCCTCCTCCTAGCTGCATCCCTCTGCCTCTCGATGAGAAGTGTTTGTGTCTGTCGCATGTCTACGTAGTCTTGACGCAATGAATTGTACAAATGAAGATGGTGGTGCACCGGGGTCGTGCAAGTTCACACCAGCTCAAAGTTCTGTTCACACAGATTCAAATGAACTACTTCACGTTCATATTTAACTATTTGAATTATCAGCTAAATTCACAGTACCCAAAAAAGAAAGAGTAGTTCACGTTCGTTTCTTCAGTTTTTTTCCTTTACGGAATGCTGCGAGTCTTTAACCCTTGCGGGAGTGAATGCCGCTCATGATGTTCACGTTCATTAGTTGCAAACGGATACATTCAGTTCACCAGTAAACGTGCGCGCGCTCAAAAAATGGCGCTCTTTAAACGCGTTCATGCCCAACGCTGTCTGTAATGCGCTCATGTTGTTGCACTCAGTTGCACACACAAAAAGTGACGGTACTGTTGTAAAGAATGATTAAGAAAGAGCTTGAGAGAGAAGTAGGTATTTGTGTTCAGGTAGTCATCACTCACTGGAAGATACATAACATGGTCTGGACCATTAAGAAATGAATGGAAGGATATGTGATTGATCACAGCACGTTACCAGGACAAACATATCATATGACTATAGTAACAATTATCATGTCATACTGTTACTGTTAGTTGTTATGCTTTAGACAAAGGTATCAGGAAATTCTACTTAACCACTGGTATTTACACTTGGTCGGACGCAACATCCTAGTGATGGATTCGATGTGAAAGTCTGAATGCACCATTAGTTTTCGGTCTCTTCGAGGTTAGACTCTCATTGGCCTTCAAGTCTTCTCAAGTCTTCTAAAGGACACATCCTCATGGATACATAAGAGGAATGATCGGAAATGGTGGAATGAAGCGGGACGGCTGCGGCAGTGGCACTTACTCCGAGAAGTTGCGAGTTTACACTGGAAGTTGAGCTTGGTCCAACTTCGACATGCCAGACATTGTGTCTTGGCTCAGTTGTTAAGGTTTGGAAACGTTTGCAAAGAAGCTCTTTCTGCCAGTCGTCGCTCCAGGACACAGTGCATCCTTCTCACTGATCTGATGGCCACATGAAACCCCTCTCCACTCGGCACTGACACGCTTTGCGGGCGATCGGGAACGCAGCTCAGCAGATCGCAAATCCTGCGAAACCCAGGTGCGACTACAGCCAAGATGAACTGAAGATCCAACCATCCAAATCGCTGGAGATGACTTTGGTAACAAAAGTTGATCATCTTTGTATTGGAGCGAAAGCACACAGAAATAAATGTGAACATGTGGAATTTCCTGGAAGCACAGAAAATAAAAGATGTGTCATGTAGGTTGGACAGTAACGTATATCTTGTCAGAACTCATGGACGGACAGCTAGCAAGAGGAAGCGGGTTTTGTGTGACACGAAATACCTGCATTTTGGTGAAGGAAAGCGACTTCAGCATGTACCAAAGACAAATGGTAGCTCAGATGGAAAAGCACATACGGTTGCTCCTCCCAGCTAATTATATTTGCTATGTTTACCCACTCTGTACCACGCCATTGTACTGTGTGAACCAACCCATGCTGCGGTACCTGGTGATCAGACAGCGAAGTGGCTGCCTTTCCAGCGCCGCCGCCGCCGCCGTCGGCTCTCTCCCTCTCACTCTCTAACATGCTCTCTCACCCAGTCAGCCGAGAAGATGAGTCATATGTACTGTAAAGGTCATCCATCAGAGAGGGAGCAAGGGAGGCAGGAGAGGCAGATAGAGGGGGAGACGAATGGAGGGAGAGTGATGGTAGAGGGAGGCGTTAAGTGTTGGCTTTCCATGTCAATTTCTCTGTCAGGAGCAGTAAGTGGGGCCTCTCTTCTTCTTCTCCTGGTGCTTTTTCTTCTCGCTCGGACTCGGCTGTATCACCTCTGACAGCAGGATGGCCACTGGGCCAACGCAAAATAATCTTTCTAACGTCTAGCGTTAACATTTAGAATTGAACGGAATATGCTGTAGCATAATTCTCTTGACATTTTTTCGGGGCATTTTTGCCTTTATCGATAGCGAAAGCTGAAGAGAGACAGGAAATGTATGACTCGAACCCAGGTCGCTGCGGGTGGGAACTCGGCGTCCCTCTCTTGACATTTTTATATGTAATGCAGTAAAAGAATTTTCAACAGGCTGTATTGTATTTACTTATAACGTGTTGAAAAGTGAAGTATTACTTGATAAATTGTTTACTACAATAGCTCAATGTATTACACTGGTAAAAAAAACCAACCCAATAAGTTTAATATATTTAACGATAAAATACTGTATGAAATTGTAGTATGTTACAAGAATCAACAAGAATCTTGTTCTGAAGAAAACGTTTGACGACAACTCCTGCCAAACTTTCTTTTTAACTGAAAGCTGAGAGACGGAAGGGAGCACTGATTTGTTTTTGACAGCTCTTCACCAACCTCTGCTGATACAAGCTGTTTGGAGTTCATTAAAGGAATAGTTCAACATTTTGGGAAATAAGCTTATTTGCTTAGATTCCAAGAGTTGTATGAGAAGATCGTCTATGTATCAATATGGAGCTAGAACTTTATAATTTCGGTGAGTAGCCTAGCTCCGTGTAAAGACTGGAAGCAAAGGTAAACAGCTATCAAAGTTAAAAAATACACCTACCAACACCTCTAAAGCATAAAATAAAAGTAAAAATGTCTCCTTTTTTTTGGTTTTAGAGGTACAAGTACTTACATGCTGTAAGTACTCAAACCTTCAATAACGGATTTTTTGGCCACTTGGGGGCAGCGGAAACAAGTTGTGAACATATAGCAAACTCATTAACACGCAGTTGCTTGTTTACGTATCCAGCAGTTACGGAGCAACATTATCGTTCATTTATCTGGTAAATGCTCCACTATGTTCACCAGTTAGTCTGTAACTGCGTCGGCACCTGCTGTTTGGTGGGTTTTTTTAATAGCTTTTTTTTTTTTCTGAAACAGCTGCCTACTGCGGCCGAAAACGACGCCAAGCAGCAAGAGACTCTTCCAGGTCGGAGAGCTAAACAATGAGCTGAAACTCGCTCTAAAGCTCCATAAAGAGCTACTGTCATACATACCTAAAGCAATGAGAATGCATTACATAAAGTACCCAGCAAACCATTATTCAGCCTGATATGTGTGAACATGTGATATGTATATAAGGACCTTTATATGCAGAGCTGCTGTCTCACCATTCCTTGTGGCTGTAAGCTCACACGTGTCCTATTGCCATTTTACATATTAACTGTGTCCTGCTACATTTCCACATGTTCATCAGTAGTTTGATTACTCCTTCTTCCTAGACTGCAGTCCTTTTGCAACTCCACGGGCGAAGCGAGGGTTTAAGTGACGCTCCACGCAAGAGCAAACCCCATCTCAACTCCTCCAACGTAGACGGGAAAGGTGGCTGTTTAAAGTTTTTTTAGTTTACACCCTTCAGAGAGAACAGCAGCTGTAGTCAGCTTGAAGTCATGTCGATGAATTCTGGCAGTATCCATTTCTCCACTGTCCGTCTGCATGGTTTGTATGTTCCAAAGACGTTTTTATTTGGATTATGCTGCAGGATTTGACCCTTTATATTGAACCAAGCCAAAAAATGGTTGGATGCTGTTTCTATTTCAGCTAATAGGATATCTCCTTTGGTCACATGAGACCAACCATATTATTTGGATATTGCCTAGTTCACATGATCCTGGCCGACAATATGACTTATTCCAATTCTCATTGTGATTAATTTGAATACTGACCCAACTTGCCAGCTTTGGAATCCATTTTAACTGATATGTATTGAAGCGGACTACATCTGCTGCCGTTCCTTATATTCCGGATGAAACCACCATATATTTTATAGTGAGTATTTCATACTGAGAGCTTGAGTGCTTTAATGGTTTGACCCATGCTCGTCTCCAGTATGAACTCAAGGAACTGCAATAGAGTTTTGACAGTTGCACTCACTGAGTGATATGTTTTGATGTTGTTAAACTGGACGGCACATTTAAATAAAAAAAACCTAGCTGCTGCAGTCCGCCCACTCAAATTGTATTTGTAGACTGT
>CM022487.1:24785978-24821473 GCA_011952105.1 Coreoperca whiteheadi | reverse complement strand
CCCCCCACCCCCCGCTCCTCGGCTTGGTGATGCTTGGCTCGGCTGTGGGAGGTTTGATAGATGGCGTCCCCAGCTCTGGCATCCTTATCTCCGGCCCCGCCAAGCGATCGTCATCTGCCACTTATCAGCCCAATAAACGCCCCCCCACAAGCACTCTGCTTTGGAGGGATGGGGAAGTGGGGAGAGGAGAGGCAAGGAGGGAAGAGGGTGGCAAGTAGAAGTGAGCGAAGGGGAAAGCAGCGACGGGATAGAGCACAGGGGAAAGGCAGGGCTAGGTATCATTTGACATTTTTTGGATGCCAGTACAGTACCTGAATTTAGGTACCAATACCAAAACAATTCTTGATTCCTTACTTTCAGAAATATTTTTTTCTTCTTGCTCTGCTGTCCATCCATGAAGGGAGACTCCACTGATGTTACACATCGAGTCTGTTTACAGGGCTTGGGGGAAACTACTGCATATATGAAAAAAGGTTGAATAAATCCTTTTGTGGCCCCAGAGGAAGTCTGCACACAGTCTGATAAATTGCCTCAGGTGATGTCACTTGAGTCCGCATCGGCTGGGGCTGAAGACTAAAAAGAAAACAAAGGTGGGGAGTATAAAGAACTCCTCATCTGTGCTTGAGGCTACATTATCCGCAACCAACCTAACGCACCTGAATCTCTCACCAAGCCGTTGGCCGTCGAGTTGCATTGTGGGTGATGTAGGCGCCAAATTTGGACAAGGAAGAAGGTTTTCAGTGCTTATGATATGAAAAGGTGCATAGAATATCATAAAGGGCTTATGTAGAGAGGAGAGAAGACAGGGAACAGGGATCAGTTGGGTGATGGAGGAGGAGACGCAAGGAGAATGGGAAGGTGGGAGACAGACTTATGATGAGTGGAGACCTAAGGAGAGAAAGGTCTAGTGTCTAGGAAGGAAGGCAAGGAGGGAAAGGGAACAGATTAGGAGATGATGAAGTAAGGGAGTAAAGAGGTACAGTGAAGTGAATAAAGGCAGAGAGGAAGTGCGGGTGTAGGAACTAGCTGAGACTGGAGGCAAAATTTGCACGAATCCAGTTTGTCATCACATTTCCGGAGCCAGGACAGGGTTTTTATTTCATTTTTTCCCCCTCCACATACTGGAGGTCAGTTCCATTTGGGGAGCACTGGGTTTTACTACTCAAACTCAATTTCTCAAAGGTCACCGCCACTTGGGGAATATTAGTTTTTTTTTATGACAATTCCCTCTCAGAAAGAAAACCTCTTTTACACACTTCCCAACTGCTCCAGTGGGAGAGTGGCTGTATTCTGTGTGAATGCCAAGCAGCCAGTGAATGAAAACAACATCTCCCAGTAAAAGGGAGGTTAGAAAAATGTTGCTGGTTTATTTGGGTATATATTTTATGGTGTGAGTGGTGATGTGCTAATGAACGCTTGTTGTTGGGATAGGGCTTCCTGTCTCTGTGCTGCGAGCCGTCGGCTGATGCGGGGTCATTAATCGTTGCGGCTGCTCGGGATGCTTTCTGTTTTCCTGCCCGGGGTCCCCAGCGTCATATCGGCTTAATTAATTGTTTATGGAAACTAATAGAGGTGTTTTTAATACCTGCCTTTTTAAAATGTGAACGACTCAAACGGAGCAGAAGCGAAGAGCTAAATGCCATCAATTAAAGCAGTGAACAGTGTTCAACACAACAAGGGGAAACAAACACATTATGGTCGTTGTGCAAGTGTGTCAGGATAATGGCTGAGCTCTAAACGTCACTTAGGGGAGGCGTGGACTCGACGACCCTGATGTTAAATTTACAGCAAGATATTGAAGGAATTTGTAAAGTGGATCACTGGAGCAGATTACTTTGAAATCTAGCACTCTGATACTGACAAAGTTAATTTAATGCTCCACTAATCAAATCTCTTTTTTATATTAACAATTCATCAAAATGTAGCGGTCTTAGTGAGGAACCTGCAGAGCCTCTTTTAGCATACATCCACTATACAGCAAACGTTTCTGTAGCTGCAGCAGGCAGCTCCGCTAAGCAGACACAGTTAGAGACTAGCTGGTGAAAAAAAAAAGTGCTAAAGAGCCAGGTACCTTTCCCAGGAGTTGGTAGAAACCAGAAGAGAGGCGAGTGAATATTGGCGTTGCATTCATCTGATGGACAAAAATCACTCAAGCGGTGATGTTAATGTTGCTCTGTGGCTTCTGAAAAGGCAGTCGTTTGGCAATTTCACATTTTCATTTGGAACAAACACGCATACAGTTTGCAAGTAGACGCCGTCTTGCAGTTTCAAATCACCGTTCCACCGTTGTGATGCTTCAGGAACGTGAAACTGAGCAGGACTGAATTCAGCTGACCTGGTTTCACGTCGACTAGGCCTACATCTGACATTGCATGTCAACTTTGCAGTGAGTGATAATGTGCAAATTATTTCTCTACTTGAAATATTCAGCTGGTCCTGGGACCAGTAATACATCTGGAAAAGTTTTGGGAAAACCTTGCCCTTATTTTAGTAAGGTACAAAAACCTTTATTGGACAGGCAAAGCGAATATTCACCCTTATCTCGGGACCACAGTCACCGGCTTTCTAAGATTCCTTCTGACTGAAAAATGAACTGCTAACTTCCCTCAGCTGCATTTTTTAGCATGTTGATGCTGGATCAAAATGACCCAACTGCAGCTTTCGTGCTCCTTTACGTCTTCTTTCAATCGAGCTTTTTTTTCCCATTTCCTGTTTCCTCGCCACCTCTTTCCTTTAGTCTCTCCTTTCTTCCCTCCTCCATCTCTTGTTGTCCCATTCCCCTCCTCCTCCTCCTCCTCCAATTTTTTTTGTCTTCTTTCTGAATCTCCCCATTCCTCCTTCAAACAACTCCCCTTTCTTCTCATTTTTTCCTTTTTCTTTCTTCCTCACCTCCGCCCCCTCTGCCCTCACCCCTTCTTCGTCTGTCTCTTTCACTCTTTCTCCCACCTCTCATTTTGCCCCCCACCACCCCCCCCCATCTGTCTATCACCTTCTCTCCTCCTCTTTTCGCTCAGTCTTCACATCTCTCTGCCTCTTTCTCTCCTGCCTTAATGGTTTCTCGTCCCCCAGGTGGCCCTGGATGCCATTTCGGCCCCCTGCTTTTGAATTTAATTACACATGGCATTGTCTTCATGGAGCCAAACACACCCCCACACACACACACACACACACACACACACGCACACACACACACGCGCGCGCGCGCGCACACATACATAAACACAGGCAACTGCTGCTGGTTCATACTGCATCCTAGATCAGTGCAGGCAATAACACCCAGGGGTGGGGGAGCAGGGGGGATCAACAAGGAACAGATTGAAGGCTGAAAAGTAGATATCGGCAATCAAATTAATGCGAGTGAGAGCGAAACCATATCTAATTAAGACACTTTTGAAAAAATGACGGGAAAATCTGTTTTGACAGAGCTAGTCGTGACTCGTAGGGTCGCTCAGGAGATGAAGAGTTCATTTACAAAATGTTGGAAATATCTGTATTTTATGGGGGGAATGTCTTTCTTTTAAGCAACTACATCACCACAGAGCTACAGCGGTTGAAGCATGTTAGGTTAGAAGTATTTGGAGTATTTGTCAGCCCTCGGTGTAATCAATATGTCCATCACATCTCTGTTATTTGTATTGCTGCAGTTGTCGTCGTATGTTGTCATAGTTGACTGGCCTTCGTGACATTTGTCTTTTCTTTTTTTCGCTGTTGCCCCTGCTGTTTGGGCACACGTGAGTATGTCTCTCCAGAGCGCTGTTAGTTTTTAAATAACATTTTATTTAGCTGTGTGACAGGCACAATGCACACTCATATGGCATTTCCATGTTTGGCTCGTTCGCATTAGGACAATTTGAGTCGATTTGAGCGTGGTTTCATCAGCTACACAAATGACATTTTTCAGTATCTCGAAAAAAGACCGATCATTCCACACGTGTGAAAACTGTACATACCCCTTAGAAGTTTGTTTTGAGCTGCTTTAAGCGGAAAAAAGAGAAGTAGAGTTTTTCTAAAATGCCATTTTTGTGTCATTTCCTGTTTTTTCTGTATTTTGTAAGTGCACTGTATTTCATATGGTGCACTTCTCATGTAGGCACAAAACTCCTCAAATGGCTTTTTAAAAACAGGTTTTGTACCTGGAATAAGCTTACCCTCTGAAACAACTTCACGTCTCATAACTTCTCCTGGCCTTATGATCAGCAAGAATTTTGTTTTCTTTTAGCTTTTTTTTTTTAATATTAGCTGCAAAGAAAAAAAAAAAGAAGACTTTCAGGGATGGTTGGGAGCAATTGACCAGATCTTGCAGGGGCACAGAAAAAACTGCCAGCGATATATTTGAATTTGCCCAGGTAAAGTTGCTCTCATGATCAACTAATGTGATTACATCCCTGCACTGCGTCCCGTGCAGTGATGGCGCTGCTGCCGTCCCTGCCTTTGGTTTTGAAGGATGGCTGTTGTTTCCTTCTCATTATACAGCTCCTGAAATGTACCCAGGAGGGTGAGCGAGAGGTATGGAGGTCGGTTGTGGGTGGGGGTGGTTAGTGGTTAAAATAACGACCTGCTGCAAAAGCATCTATTCTGTCGGTCCAGGACTCGTGGAGCCAGCCTGGGCCTTTCCCTTTTGTCAACAGTGAAAAATTAAGCATTTCTGAATCTCCGGCACTCGCTGTGTTTCCCTCTAGGCGCCTCAGATACATTGAGTTAACATAAAGCAAAAATCAGGACAGGGGCAGCCCGGGTGACAAATGAAGTGCCTCCGTGTGTTTTGGAGGGAAAATAAAGGGGCCCCCTTTGTAGAAATGAGATTTTGTCCTCGTTTATTCCTTCAGGCCCAGTTTTTTCCCCCCAGTCCAAATGTATATGAGAAGTATAATGGAAGATGGAATATTCTTGAAATGTAAAAAAAAAAAAAAGAGAATAATCTGAGTATAGATCATTTCCCTTCAACTCGCTCTCGGCCTGTAGTCCATTGCTGCTTCATTCCCATTTTGTCACATTACAGCTTATTTTCACACTGCGCTGCCAGCCAGGCTAAAAGAACAGTCGCCAGTCGGTCTGATCACGACACTCCGCCCGTTGCAGCTTCTTAAAAATGGATCCAATTTGGGCTTTGGAGAGAAAGCTCGCCGGGGTACAAATGAGGCACCTCGGCTCGCCTGTTCACGAGCAGTGCTCTCATCCGACTCGGACTCATTTGCAGTCTGCAGGAGAGGAGAGGAATGGATGGTCCACATAGCTCTTGGCTACATTTCGGAGAGGCTGCAGTGCCGCGGTGTTGGGAGGTCCAAAGACTTGTCCGCTAATTAGAGCGAGCTCGCCGCCTGTGATGCAGTCACGCTCGCTGGCCACGTGGCCAGTCACTCTGGGGAACCAGACGGGCGCCCGTGTTGCTCTGGAGTTCTCTGATTCCCTCCCAACGAAAAACGCTCATGTCGAGCGCTTTCATGTTTGTTTGTGTTTGGTTATATCAGCCTTTTTACTCCCATTCTGTATCAGGAATTAAATGGGTGTGTGTGTGTGTGTGTGTGTGTGTGTGTGTGTAGGTGTTTCTATGAGTGTGTGTGGGTGTGTGAGCCTGTCAATTAGGCTTTGCTGCAGATGCAAGTCAAATAGGTTTTGCCTCACCAATTACCAAAGGCACTTTAGGCAACAGAGTCTTGACTTGTTTCACTGAGTCTGGTCCCAAAGTTACCTGCTGTATACCGTCTCTGCCTGTGTTTCATTTGAACTTAATTAATCCTTTAAAACATTTTGAAGAAATGAATGCATTGGCACCACTACACCTTTCGTTCAAAGTAAGTGACAATGAATCGAAAAGGAACGGCACTAACAAAAGGATAGACGGCATCAGATTGAAACAAATAAAACAGATTTAATCTGTAAAATGAAAGTAAGATAAAGCTGCAATAATATTATTTAGTTCCAGGGGGCAAAGCTTATGGCTCCAGAGGCCGCAAAACAGACTTCGAAACAAACTACTCCTCACCCCTTCCTCCTTATCGCTCCCAAAATTAAACTTTTCAGATCGAGATGTGATATCTGGCCAAAAAACAAACAGGTCTGCATTTTTTTGGCCAGCGGCATGACGACAGCTTAAAACTGTCCTCTTCAGTTCTTTCAAACAAGATTGGCGACTGTGGTTTTTCTGGTACACTGCTTGCATTGTTTATTGTGACAGTATTTACCGGCCTTGCTAGGACCAGGGATTTAGCTCTATGTTTTTCATTCTTGGCACAACTATTTCTGTCACATTTCATGTGAACAACCAAGTGCATCACTATGAATGCCTTCTAGGAGAGACTGTGCGCCGTTATCCACACATTTTAACAGTATCACGTCTCCCCCCTCTCTGTGGGGGGGGGGGCTTTGCACTACGCCTTTGAGTGTGGCCATTCCGATCAGGTATAAACATAAAGTGATGTTCGACGTGGTCAGGCAGCACATCGTACGAACCATCTCTTTTCTAGTATAACCCGACCCAATAAGGCTCCGCCACACCAGCACGTATAGCAGAAACATTTTAGATGGAAATCACTAACTAGCTACAACTTATGGTACAGCAGACATTGCACAACCAGCAAGTAGTCTGTACGTCACCAAGTAGCATCCTGTTTCGCTGCGCTACTTTCGCCCGAACACTACGCCAAACCTTCCACAGCTCTGGATCATGGTGGATAATGTGAAATGTACCTTCTCTGTGCACCAGGGAAGAGTCTAATTTTGGGCAGTGTAAGGGATAGAATTTGTTTTATCCAATACTAATAAGAGTTGTAGTAATTTAGAGGGAAGGGTGGCATCAACATCAATCATATACAACGGATGCATTGCTCTCTGTGGGCTGAACCATTCAAGCATGTTTCACTTCGGACCACAACCCATTTAGGGATGTCACAACAGCTGTGACGGGTGAGGGGAAACACCTGAGACGGCAGGGCACCGAAGAGGTCGGAGGGGCCAAACAAGAAGCAACCAAGGTCTCCGACAGACACGTGTAACGCCGAAACCAGGGGTCTGTTCAGTGAACAGAAGAAGAGGAGACGCTGACAAACCAATTCAGCCACTTTAGCTGCTATTTCTCCCTAAAGGAAGCTGAGGCTGGAGTTGCTACCTGCTGACAGCATTATTAAGACATGTCGGCCCACTTGGCTATCACCGACAAGGTGTTCAGACGTCTCCCAATTCAGCCAATTAGAAACAGTAACACTTCACTGTACTTCTATTTCAGCATAATGCACTGTATGTAACCTAGACCTAGGGTCTAGTTTTCGCACATCATATAACGCACTTACCACGTATCAAAACATGCACATACTTAATGTCTGTACCTTAAATGTTGTTATTTTTAGGTGTTCGAGAGGTTTAAGTGCCAACAGAGTATTTCCTTTCCATATCGGCGATTGATGTGGTTTTGTACGTTGGAAAGAGCCGATCATTGAGACAACAGTGTGGTTACGCAACACTGTCAGATTTCAAAGATGCATGAGTATAAAAGCTGCTGGTGAATTTGGAGGACTATGGCAGAGTCAAGGCTCACTGTTTCCATATCCTTCATCTGCCTGGTGTGTCAACAAGGGAGACTCGCTCTCCGCCTCCACACCGGTGTATTCAGATGCAAAGTAAATATACTGTAATTATGTATCCTTTCTTTTTTTCATAACATTTTGTTCTGGCTTTTAAATGTGCTCTGCTGGGAATTTCATTTGTAGTCCTCCATTTGTATCCCTTTTAAGATGATGCAAAAAAAGAGCTTTGTGCAGGCTTTAATTTTATTTGTGTGGAAATGTGGTGTAATATTTGCCTGGCGGCAGGTCAGGTTAAAAATTCATATTTCATAAAGGGAAGATTTGCTACAGTAATAGCTCATTTGGTTCTGGAACGGCAGAATTTATTGTCGAGCCCTGTGGAGGTGTTGTTGGCCTAATTCAGCGAGCGTTCGTGTCTGGTGAAGTGCTCAAACGATAACCCCAATGACATCAGCACCTTCGCCGCCTGTTTGCTAAAATCCAGATTCCAGTGTATGGCTTGGCACTGACCCCCGTCTAAAGGATAGCTGTGGTGAGGTGAATTTAGGAGATATTTGAGGGGAAAGAAACAGCAGAAGTTTGCCAGCAGAGGAGGATTCATTGAACTTTCACCAAAGCTTCATAAAGGAGTACATATCCCACTCAACAGCCAATATGACCGTTGATTTTGACCTCCTACCTGCTCACTACTTCACCAGCTGGAGATAATGTCTGAAATGGGATTGATAACATCGATTGTTTTTGTCTGGGAACTGCTCACGCGATAACCCCAACGAATACTGCCACTTTTGCCAACTGTCCACTACAATTCAAATTTCAATGAATGCACTCACTCTAGCTTAAAGGACAGCTGCAGTATAGCGGATGGGGAAATATCCTTGCCGCATAGGTTTGATTTAAAAATGTCTAAAAGTGTAGTAAACAGGAGCAAAGGAAGGGGTTACCACATCAAACTAAACACTATTATGGTGGCGTTAGTGCAGACACTAGTGTAAAATGGTTGCCAGGTGTTAATGTAGGCTAGTAGGCTACCAAGCCCTGCTGATCTTGTGCCCACAGTCAGTGGGATGAAGACACACCAGCAGTGGGTACTTCAGACTTTAAACTGTTCTCTCTTGCTGCCTCTTGGGGCCTCCAGAGTGCTAAGGCGCTAGTGTAGAATGAAGACAGCAATGTATTGACGAATCTAATTATCAATTTCTGATTGTGTTCTTTGATTTATTTAAAAAGAGATTTGGAATTAGAAAAACGCCCTTGAAGGACAATGTGAAAAAGTCCCATTGATGATGACGTGATCTTGCAGCTCTAATATGAAAAATGTCAAAATTGCTGTGATATGTTTCCTAACCCAGTGATGGTAGAAAGTGTTTATACTCAGGACGTTTTTCAGTTTCAGTTCTTTTCCTTTCGGCTGTTCCCTTTCAGGGGTCGCCACAGCGAATCATGCGCCTCCATCTAACCCTGTCCTCTGCATCCTCTTCACTCACACCAATTAACTTCATGTCCTCTCTCACTACATCCATAAATCTCCTCTTTGGTCTTCCTCTAGACCTCCTGCCTGGCAGCTCCAACCTCAGCATCCTTCTACCAATATATTCACAGTCTCTCCTCTGAACGTGTCCAAACCACCTCAATCTGGCCTCTCTGGCTTTATCTCCGAAACATCTAACATGAGCTGTCCCTCTGATGTACTCGTTCCTGATCCTGTCCGCCCTCGTCACTCCCAAAGAGAACCTCAACATCTTAAGCTCTGCCACCTCCAGCTCTGCCTCTTGTCTTTTCTTCAGTGCCACTGTCTCTAAGCTGTACAACATCGCTGGTCTCACCACCGTCTTGAACACCTTTCCTTTCATTCTTGCTGATGCTCTTTTATCACACAACACACCTGACACTTTTCTCCACCCGTTCCAACCTGCTTGCACTCGCCTCTTCACCTCTTTTCTACAGTCTCCATTGCTCTGAACCGTTGACCCTAAGTACTTAAAGTCCTGCACCTTCTTCACCTCTGCTCCCTGTAACCTCACCGTTCCACCTGGGTCCCTCTCATTGACACACATGTATTCTGTCTTACTGCGGCTAAGCTTCATTCCTCTGTTTTCCAGAGCAGACCTCCATCTCTCTAGATTCTCCTCCACCTGCTCCCTGCTCTCACTACAAATCACAATGTCGTCTGCAAACATCATAGTCCATGGAGATTCCTGTCTAACCTCATCCGTCAGCCTGTCCATCACCAGAGCAAACAAGAAGGGGCTCAGAGCCGATCCTTGATGCAGACCCACCTCCACCTTGAACTCCTCTGTCGCACCTACAGCACACCTCACCACGGTCTTACAGCTCTCATACATGTCCTGCACCATTCTAACGTACTTCTCTGCCACTCCAGACTTCCTCATGCAATACCACAGCTCCTCTCTCGGCACCCTGTCATACGCTTTCTCTAAGTCTACAAAGACACAATGCAACTCCTTATGACCTTCTCTGTACTTCTCCATCAGCATCCTCAAAGCAAACACTGCATCTGTTGTGCTCTTTCTAGGCATGAAACCATATTGCTGCTCACAAATGCTCACCTCTGCCCTTAGCCTAGCTTCCACTACTCTTTCCCACAACTTCATTGTATGACTCATCAGCTTTATTCCTCTGTAGTTGCCACAGCTCTGCACATCTCCCTTGTTCTTAAAAATTGGCACCAGTACACTTCTCCTCCATTCCTCGGGCATCCTCTCACCCTCCAAGATCTTGTTAAACAAACTAGTCAGAAACTCTACTGCCACCTCTCCTAGACACTTCCATACCTCCACAGGTATGTCATCAGGACCAACTGCCTTTCCACTCTTCATCCTCTTCAACGTCCTCCTCACTTCACTCTTGCTAATCTTTGCTACTTCCTGCTCCACACCAGTCACCTCTTCTACTCTTCGTTCCCTTTCATTTTCCTCATTCATCAACTCTTCAAAGTACTCCTTCCATCTTCCCATCACACTCCTGGCACCTGTCAATACATTTCCATCCTTATCTTTAATCACCCTAACCTGCTGCACATCCTTCCCATCTCTATCTCTTTGTCTGGCCAACCTGTACAAATCCACCTCTCCCTCTTTAGTATCCAACCTAGCATACAAGTCCTCATATGCTCTTTGTTTGGCCTTTGCCACCTCTACCTTCACCTGACGCTGCATCTCCCTGTACTCCTGTCTACTCTCTTCAGTCCTCTCAGTGTCCCACTTCTTCTTTGCTAACCTCTTTCTCTGTATACACTCCTGAACTTCCTGGTTCCACCACCAAGTCTCCTTGTCCACTTTCCTCTTTCCAGATGACACACCGAGTGCCCTCCTACCTGTCTCCCTGATTACATTAGCTGTAGTGGTCCAGTCATCTGGGAGCTCTTCCTGACCACCCAGAGTCTGTCTCAGCTCCTCCCTGAAAACTACACGACATTCTTCCTTTTTCAACTTCCACCACTTCGTCCTCTGCTCTGCCTTTGTCCTCTTCATCTTCCTCACCACCAGAGTCATTTTACACACTAGCATCCTGTGTTGTCTGGCTACACTCTCCCCTACCACTACTTTACAGTCACTGGTCTCTTTCAGATTACAACGTCTACACAAGATGTAGTCCACCTGAGTGCTTCTCCCTCCGCTCTTATATGTCACCCTATGTTCCTGCCTCTTCTGGAAGAAAGTGTTCACTACAGCCATTTCCATCCTCTTTGCAAAGTCTACCACCATCTGTCCTTCTGCGTTCCTGTCCTGAAGACCAAACCTGCCCATCACATTCTCATCACCTCTGTTCCCTTCACCTACATGCCCGTTGAAATCTGCACCAATCACCACTCTCTCACCTCTGGGGATGCTCTGCATCACTTCATCTAACTCACTCCAGAATTTCTCCTTCTCTTCTAACTCACATCCTACCTGTGGGGCATAACCACTCACAACATTGAACATCACCCCTTCAATTTCCAGCTTCAGGCTCATCAACCTGTCTGACACTCTTTTCACCTCAAGAACATTCCTCACAAACTCCTCTTTCAGGATAACTCCTACTCCATTTCTCTTCCTATCCGACCCATGGAAGAACAACTTGAACCCTGCTCCTAAGCTTCTAGCCTTGCTACCTTTCCACCTGGTCTCCTGGACACACAGTATGTCCACCTTCCTTCTCTGCATCATGTCAATCAACTCTCTAGCCTTCCCTGTCATAGTTCCAACATTCAAAGTCCCTACTGTCAGTCCTACATTCTTAGCTTTCCTCTTCTCTCTCTGCCTACGAACACACCTTCCTCCTCTCCTTCTTCGTCTTCGACCAACAGTAATCCAATTTCCACCGGTACCCTGTAGGTCACCAGCACCGGTGGCGGTCGTTGTTAACCCGGGCCCCGACCGATCCGGTATGGAAGTCATTGTCGTGATTCGCATTTTTAGTTTGGCATGTGTTTTACGTCGGATGCCCTTCCTGACACAACCCTCTGCATTTATCCAGACTTGGGACTGGCACATGAAGACACTGGCTTGTGCCCCCCTGCGGTTGCATTGTTTTTCAGTTTCAGTTCCACTGGTTAAACTGCATTTCCGCGCTTTTTTTTTTTTTTTGGATCAATGAGGTTCTGGTTCGGCTGTATATACGTTGTGTGTTTAAAGCTCAGGAGGACGGGGGAAGCATTGATTTTCTGTGAGTCGGTCGGGCTCAGAGTTTAAAAGCTGGTTTGGCAGAATTCGTACCATTGATTAATAGTAGCGTCGGTACACACATGGATGCATACTGCACATTAGTGTGGACACCAGGGATTAATCAAATGTTTGTTTATCCAGTTTAATCTGCATGGAGAGTAAGAGTACTGTAATGTAGATTGCTGTTGTATTGGAAAGTTATTGCTGTTTATAGCTTCTGTTATTATTGTCAGGTAATTTTTTTGTATTTTGGTCTGTGCAGATTATTGTTTGGTTGATTTAGTTTCATGAACCAATGGTGAGTTTTTATGTGGTGCTGAGTGTTTCTGCACATACAGGCTGGGAAAATATTCCATATTATATTCTTTAAAACCTTCAAAAAAGATCTTACGTTTGACATTTCTCAGTTCATTGATGATTGTTTTTACCTCTCTGTTCTTTTCTTCCTGTAGTTCAGCAGAAAGCGGCCGTGGAGAAGGAAGCCAAGCTCAGCATCCTGGAGGCCGGGGTCACCGATGTGAGTGCAGCGCTTCACACTTTTCCATTTTCTTTTCACTTCCAATTCAAATAAAAGTTTGTATGATTAGTGGCAACAACTTCTGAAATAACGCAGAATCAGAATCACCCCACGCTAAAGGGCCGACGGTGTGTGGGCAACCCCAACCATGGGCATTAATCTACTGCTGTAGTATACCGGCTCTCTTCTGGAACCTGGCTGCGGGGATTTGCTCCCATTCAGACACAAGCGCATTAGTGAGGCCCAACACTGATTTCTGGGGGATGAGGCGTGGCTCACAGTCGGCGTTCCAGTTCACCCCCAAGGGTGTTGGACGGGGTCAGGACTCTGTGCGGGTGGGGGGTTATCATGATGAAACAGAAAAGGGGCTCCCCAAAGTGGCGAAGTTAGAAAAAAAAAAATGTGTATAAAATATCATTGCATCCAGTAGCGTTTCCCTGCATTGGACTAAAGGGGCCTCGACACAGAAGTATGTTGACAGGGGTGTCAAAATATGAAGCCTAACATAGAAAACATACATTTAAAGGTGCAATTCATGCATTTCACAAAAAAGCATTTCCCCCACATATCTCTATTGATATCTTTTATGTTTGGTAGTAAATCTTGACGCTTATTCACAGTAGCTGAGTCATTTTTTTCTGGAAAGACACATTGTTTTCAAAGTGAAATCTTGTGACTTTCCGAAGAATTAAATACCATTCACCTTTCCTACCTTTCATGCTTTTCTCCCTTTTTGTCACTTACTGTATGGAGTACATCCTTTATAATTGCGCCTCATTGTAAATCAATGAATAACAAAGTAACAACTAAAATAAGAAAGCAGCACCTCAAGAAAAAGAACTTAACAGTATTTCTGATGTTTGACGCCCACTCCATTCCTGCCACCGCTCTCTCTTTCTCCCTCAGCCTCTCTCGGTCTGGGTTTTCAACTTTTAGCATTGCTATTCTCCACCATCTCTGCGGGAAATAGACTGCTGAGCGTCTGCACTCGCCTATTGATTCAAGAGTTAGTCTGCACAGATGACGGCACGCCATTCACCATGCTTATCAAAGTGGCAGCAGCGAGGTCTGAGAGAGAAATGGTTGGGGGGGGGGGTAAGGAGAATGAAGGAGAGAGAAATTGGGAGGGTGGAGGAGGAAGGGCGGAATGTGGGGTCTATTGAGGTGATCAATACCTAGCTGCAAACAGGAGCCAATTATGGCCAATCGAACCTCTGTTGTAAGTGAGGGGAGATGGAGAGCAGCAGAGAAAATCCCTCCATCACAGGCTGCCAGATAGAGGAATAGCAAAAACCAGTCGGTGAGTTACAACCCGCAACAAAACCATCCATCATCACCCCATACAGTGGTTATTATAGTTTTATCATACACTGTAAAATAAGGATATTAGCATACTACATCATAGCTGACAGGTTAAAAATACACAAAAAAAAGAAAAGTTACTTTCTCAAGAGTGCAGAGGAGACGATTTGTTTTCTCGCGGACGTCCAAGCTCGACTCTGGGAGGACATTTTGAACAAGCCTGCAGGTTTGAGTGCTGCGTTTATTTGGCAGGCGGAGAAATGGATTCTCATTTTCTCATTGATGCCTGTGTATATTTGAAACAAAGATAACATGGAAGTTTATTGATCCCTGTGGGGAAATTAAGTTGTTGCAGCAGCAAAGGTAATGGGGAAAAATAGCACGCAATAAAACCAATAAAGACAAAACAGTCAAACAGTAAAACGGGACATAAATTATTGTGGGGTTGTATAAGTTTATGCATCTGACAATCCAGCATGTGAAGTGCGTTGGAGGAATTACATGGAAAGAGTCAACTTAAAAACAAATATAAGCAGTTTAAAATGATTTTGTTTTTGCATCTGCAGAAACTTTTATTTCAGATATTTTGAAAGAATATGTCTTGTTTATTTGTGGACACTAATGTGTTTTTTAATCAAATGATAGGTCTTTGCTAACAGGTTTTGAGAACCCAAAGATCACATAATATTCTATTTGCCTTTATTTAAAATTACTGGGCAATATGTGTCTCTGTCCATTTACTTTTTGTAATCTTACATGTGCAGTTGTATGTCCATTTACGTCCTGGAGGGGTCATTGTGGAATACTGCTATTAAGAGCTGTTGTCGCTGACATGAGCACATCAGCAGAATTGCAGTATAGCGAGAGGTGTCCGGCTATAAAGGCCGCTATGTACACCTAGCATGACTGGACGTTACAAGTCAGCTGGTAGCCAAACATCTTATGTAAGAGCCACTGATGGTGAAGCATGAATGAAGCAGCAGCTCACGCCAGTTCACCCAATGGAAAAAGCAAATGCTCCATATCTGCCTGTGAGAAGCGTCCTCGCCCCGGGGCTTTCATGTTTGCTGCTTTACGTCTTTGATCGATTAAACTTCTTTGACACTCATTTAACGGAGCCAAAGGCTACAGTATATAGACAAAGTAGCTTGCCAGACAATCTTTAGTATATTTCAGTTTATTTAGAAGAACGAATCAGGAGAAAGACGCATGAAAACATCTCAGGTAATCAATATCCTTCAAAATCAGTAACAGTTGATTGATTAGAATTGTTTCATTAGATTATTTTGTAGGATTTTGTTTTCGATTTGAGCAAAAAGACATTAAAGTCAATACTGTCTATAGGCATTATTTGCATGTGATGTGGATAAGGGTGAGACACCAGGCAGACCAGCCAGCACCAAAGGTTCAGGTTCAGTCCCTGCAGCAGCCAAAGTGTTGTCCTTCAGGAACCACACTCACTGGTTTAAGAATCAATTAATTCAGTTGGAGAACCCAATAAATACTATTGATACATCTGCAATGTGACAAGTGTAGCTAAGAGCTGTTGACACATAAAAATGCATAAGCTTCGCAAAAGAAGAATTCACGGCAGAGCTGTTGCACTGAATGTCTTTAGATGTGAACGGTGTACCTAATAAAGTGGCCTCTGAGTGTACATTTCAATGACATTAAATGATGCACAGTCCATTTCAGGCCCAGCAGTGTCTTTGTTGGATCAGAAGATAAACACGTTTTTTAGGATTGATTGCTCACACAGTGACCACTCAGTGGCTGCGATGGATTACAAGCCTTCATTAAATTCTCCAACATCCTCTTTAAGTTCTTTATAAAGGTTCATATGACACGCTGCTGCTTGTTAAATGACTTGAGGCTCGCTCCATTTTCCTCCAGCCTGACCACCGATACCTCACGTGGATTCACGATTGAACTCGGCACTGTGTTTCCGCACTGAGACTTGTGTCCAATTAACAGAATGCGTGTGTGTTTGTGTGTGTGTGTGTGTGTGTGTGTGTGTGTGTTGGCAGGGAGGTAGGAGATAAGGTTGCCGTGGCAGCAACCAGATTATAATTGTCCTGGAGTGGCACTAATCCCCCTCCAACCCGGGCCCGCTCGTTGTGCTCACCACAAATCAAGGCGCTTCCAATCTGTCTGAAAGAGCAATTTCACAAATAGAGCGAGGCAGGGAGGAGGGAAGGTGCTAATGAAACAAAAGAAACAAAACAAGAGTAGATGGTCCTTTCCATCACCACGTAACACACTCGCCACACAAGAATACGGGCGGGCGCTCACGTTTACACAAACACAGACTAGCGTGTTGCTTCAGATTGATTCAAGTACAGCAGCTGATTTCACTGATTTGAGCTGGAGAGGAGTGAGATCAGCTGTCGCAATTTTTGGTTGGTTGGACTGCAAACTTTTAGATCCTTGAGCCTTAAAGTTAAAACCACGTTTCAACTTGTCAAAGTCAGCGGGGAGAAGTACTTAAGTGATATCACTAGAATATCTCGGCTTTGGCTCGGAGATTAAAAAGTTAAAGTTAAAGAAAGCGTTACAAACTGGGTCGCTGAGTTTGAAAGATGTGGATGCTTACCAGACAGGGAGGATCTAGCAGTCTTGGATCAGGTGTATTTGGAATTTGAGCTATGCTGTGGACTAAAAGTCAGGATATCTCAGTTTCTGCTGCAATGATATTGGCCATTCTGTTTTTAAATCTCTCTTGTAGCATCCCCCAACATTACTGAAGTGCAATGCCAACTTGTTGGAATACTCTTGTGCATGCCATTTACATCTGGTATTAGCATGCAGCCTGTAGCTGGACGTCTCATCTGGAGGAGGAAAACCACGTTAATGCAGGTGTAGGCTGCATGTGTACATGCGGATTGCATACATCTGGAGGTGGTCTGGCCCGCATCGTGATTGGCTCTCAGCCGGGGCCTCAATGCAATCTGTACACTTTGGCCAAATTATTAAGAAATATATCTGGATCATCTAATTCCGCCACCTTCTGCTGTGCTTTAGCTGCCTGTAAAATAAAGTAGAGCCCATGTAGTTTCGGTAGACCCTTGAGAGGCCGCTTGAATGTGTAAGACCGTGACAGTCAGGGAAGCTGAGCTAGCAGTAGTGATAGCAAGCTTCTCAACGGGCACTCATTACTTTTTTTTTTTTTTTGCAGTATTAGAAATGTTAGCCCATTAGCAAGGCTTTTGAAAAGTAGCTCTTGGATGCCTTTGACTGGCTGCATCTGACATCGTGCGTGTGTCTATGAGCTGTATTGGGGCAGTTGGTGTTCTTAGAAACCCTGAATGATGCCAAAACGACATGAACATAATATAGTCTCTTAAACGGTTTGATTCTGGCTGTAAAGCTCAGATTTGAGCCTGCATGCATCATGAGCTTGAGCAGAAACTGAACCAGTTTGAAAACCTTAAACATAATGGATTTTTCACCACAAAAGTGCGCTAGTAAAGGGCAGGAGGCAGGAATGAGTTAGATGTCCGACACTGAAATATGGTGGATGGATAGGAACATTTGCCTTGAAGTCACTTTCCTTCAACTGATGAGTATTTTTTCTCATTTTATCCACGACCGCAGCCTCGAACCTTACCTCAGATGCTTCCGTTGCCCAAACCCAACCTTAGATAATGCTGCATTAGTTTCCTGTAATCTCAACCCTACCTAAAACTGGTTTACTTGTTTGAACATAACTGTAAGTTAATCTTTTCGTGCAACAAACAGATAAAAAGGGTCTGTCCAATTTGTGCTTTTGTCACATTATCCAGTGCACGGTGGAGGAATGTAATCTCCACATAATCCATATCCACACCAGATAATCTCGGTTTTAGGGTTCATCCTCATTTCACAATATTGCAGGGGGTGTTGTGGAATAGAACCTCTACCCACTGAGCCGCAATGAATGGCTTTCATAATGATTTTACTGACAATACCTTCCCGTCTTTTGGTTTGCGTGGTTGGAGGAGAGCAGAGTGATAGCATCGCTCGTAATGACACAGTACTGTTGTCTGCTGCCTGCCCAGGTGCCTGAAAACAAAGATGAATTTGAAAGGGAATATTCATTAAGCAGACACACACACACACACACACACACACACACTCACACACGGCTGGATCAAGGTTGTCTGTTCACCGCGATGTGCCCTGTTCTACCTGTAATTTTCATCACAAAGAGGAAAATAAATCATAGAAGATCAGAACAATGGCCTGCGTGTGAGCCTGTATACATACGTGCATACAGTATTACCTGCATGTGTGAGCATACGAGAGCACCTGAATGTGTATACGGCTACGTGTGTGTGTGTGTGTGTGTGTGTGTGTGTGTGTGCGCGTACACGCATGCATCCATCTGCATCTCCTGCCATAGATATTCAAATGGCGCCATGTGAAAAACTGAAGTGCAGGCTCTTCTTTTTCTCTATGGCCGAGACACGGCGCCCGAATGGCCTTTGATATGGTAATGACAGCTCACTGTATGTTTTTGGTCATGGCTATCTGGCACATTAACAGATTTCAGTTATTCAAGTATGGACCAATTGTATTTTGTATAAATTCAAAACATTCTTTAAAGGTTTTTTTATGGTTTCATGACCATTTTCCTGTATTGTCTCTTCCTTTGTTTTCCAATTCTAATATCTGTTGTTAAAATGACAGATTTAGAGGACTGTGAAGCCTTAGTAGCCCCACTAAGGCTTCACAGTCCTCTAAATCTGTCAAGCTTTCTAGTTAGAGTAGCACAACAGTTTGCTGAGTCAGTATTGACCTTTCATTAGAAGATATTGAACAGTGACTGTTTTCCACCATGATAGAGGTTCCACCCTGACTGCATCTGCAGATGAACCCATTTTCTCTTGGCGGAGTTATTTTATATTTATATTTTGTTGATCAAAGATGGATTCTAAAGCTATTACTGCAGTCATGTACAAGTGTCCTACATTTCATTTAGATTTGGTTTATTTGCAAATATTTATAACATCATAAAACCAGATAACAGGGCTGGGCTGCTGTAGAAAGGTGGCGGCGCAACATGGTGGCCTCCATGGCTGGGGACCCACTCCCTCTGTAGATAAAAGCTGCTTTTCTTAAAAAACACAGTGATTCGTATTTTCAGGCGCGAATAAAAACATGCTAACAAATATTATATTCCATTACTGCCAATAGCTCCTCCTAAATGTTACACTCTGGACCTTTTAAATAGTAGCTTTGCTGAAGAGTGTTAGTGAGCCATGATGGGGTTTCAGAGGCTTTTCCACCACAACCACTGATTTCACCAGTAAAACGTGTTTGAGAACACTGATAATATTTCAAATATTATATTAAATATCTGCACAAAATAATGTCCATCAGCTTTTTAAGTACAAAACTGTTATGTTTGTGAAGACGTTGGTTGAAGTCATCAAGTCTTTTCCCATTCCTCCATCTCTGTTGCTATGGCAACACTTCCCCGTTATGAACAGGCATTGACACAGTCACCTACATTATACATTCCCATTATAGTCCCTAAATTTGCAGGTTGGAGACCCCTGGGAATTAGTAAATCAGTTAATGTATTTTTTTACACCAGAGCTGGCGCGTTGCATATGTCAGTCCTCAAACAAAAAAACAAAGAAAACAACGCAGTTTTTTTGTTTTTCCAATTTGGTTTTGAAATGGAAAAATCAAAGACGATGCACGGATTCAGATCATAAAACACTCATATTAGTGGCCATTTCGGAAGGAAATGACAAACAACCTGTTCTATTGCTGAGGCCTGAACACTTGTTGCTTCAGTAGCCTATGAGTGACGTCATAGAATCTACATTTGTGTTTTTCCGCAGTCTTTCATTTCCCCCCTAAATCCCTCTTGGTAGTTAACATTTGAAACCGCCGAGAAGAGGCTGCTAGAGGCTGACAGTCTGCTCAGCGATGACCCTGTTGGTTTATTAGAAATCAATAGCAAAACGAATGTCGATGTAACTTATTTGAAATGCTGCACATGCTCCCTTTATGCACGGCGAAAAAGGAGAAGTGTGTTTTATCCAAGTTTGTCACTACCGCTTAGCATCTCTGTGTTTAGCCAAGCCTGCCTCATACCTGGTCTGGATTCTTTCTCTGTGCTGTCCTTATAGCACACATTGTTCTCCGAGCTACACTTCAGCAGACCGGCAGGCCGCTTACAGGGGCCGTGGACACCCGCTGGGCTTTCTGGCAAACAGCACGGCACTACAGACAGCTGGCATACAAGGCTCACACCCCCTCTCCTACTTTCCCGAGGCGCTAAATGGGCTGTTAGGTACAGTTGAGGTCATCCAAAGAAAAAGAAGATTTGAAAACGAAAGCCCAGAGTTTCAATACACCTCGACAGTCTGGATCTCTTTTTCTCTCAGACAAAATGCACTCCCGAGAGGCTCTGCGGTGTGTAATGACAACAGCATCAAGCCTGGTATCAGGCACCTGTAGGCTCAGTCTAATGTCCTGAATATACTGAGCTGTAATTTAGACCGGACGACTCTCTGTCTGTGTCTGTACACATCACTGAGCAAATGGCCTGATACTCTGGAATGATGTTGTCCGGTCCCTCGTTAACATAAACACACACGCAGTCAATTACACAAAAATGTAGTCAGTTATTCATTGCTCATTACTTTACTGTGGTACTCATCAGTAGAGGTTATTAGTACATCACCTGTTACATTAGTTAAGATATGTGGAAATGAGACATTATGATTTAACAGGCAGCCAACTTACACCATGAAGGTGTTTATCGACCATCAACAGCTTGCTTAGCTGTAGTAACTTCACGCAGTACTCCAGTACTCGGAGCAAGCCCGAATGAATTAAGGCTTGCCAGTGTCTAACGTCAGCAAGTCAGAAGAAACAAAACAACATACAAGCCATACGAACACTGACAGGGTCATTCTTGACTTTGAAAACAGCAGCTTTACAAAAGTCAATTCTGAGCTCAAGGCCACTTACTAGCTTGTTTTTGGAGCCCGTTAAATTGATTTTCAGAATTCTGATTTAATTTTCTTTTGTCAAACATGAAGTCTTGAGTTTAAATATTTTACTCAGAATTGAACTTGAAATAAAATAAATAAATAAATGAAATGTAGCTTCACAGAAGTAAAAAAAGGGGAATAAAAGGATTTTTTTCCAACCTCATAGCTACTTAAGGGCAAAGGGAGAGAAAACATTCACAATGCACATTTGCTGTTCTTCTTCCTCTGCATATCGGCCTTCCCCAAACCCCCCCTCCTCCCGGTGATAGGAACAGCGGTACCACACACTGCGTGGCATCTGCAGCTAAAGGTTTTTGTTAGCTGGCAGGCTGGCTGCTCGTCTGTGGAGCCTACCGGACACTGACAGGCAGGCTCGGAGACGCTGTTACCCAGGCGCGGCACTCCCCAGGTGGCCACAGAGAGGACTGTCATGGCCCGGAGGCTCAGCCATAATTACCCCCTCCCACCACGGCGACCATTACAAGCTACCCAGAAAGTCCCCCCCCCCCTCCATGGGGTTAGCAGAATGCATCAGAGGCCTGTCTGATTGCAAACTGCAGATCTGCCGCTGACAGAGCTAATGTGCGATGGCGGACTGGTCTGTTTATACAGCTGCGGTGTGGATGTGTGTGTAGACAGCGTATCTGTGGTGAATTTAAAATGCATGGATGTACATAATCACATACATTTCAATCACACAGCCTTCATGAGCATTTACAAAGTTACACCCGAGCCTAAAGAGAAATATACACACTCCATAAATAGACAGCTTTTGTGAACATTGCCTCGTGAATATTTTGTTGCACTGAAGCGATTAGTCAATAAATGCCATTTGTCTATCAAGACTTTGACGATTAATTGTTGTGTAGATTGACTACCTTTCTGTATTTTTTTCTGTCATTGTAAACTGAATAGGCTGTCTTTGAATTTTGGACTGTTGATTGGACAAATCATGGAATTTGAAGGCATCACCCTGGTATTAATGTCAAGGATGACATACTTAAGTCTAAGACTTAATTCTATTCCCTTGACGGAAGTGTCCTTGTAAAGAAAGCAAAGATGCAGTACTCCAGGATTGGTTTGCACCAGCTATTTGTAAATCTGCAGTATCACTATGTTTGTTTGTGTCTGAAGTTCTTAGTAGCTACTTGCTTCCACGGTTCTTAGTATCTACCAGCTGGTTTCAGACAATGCTAGGAAGCTAGGAAATCCTATAAAAAGAAATCAACTATGTAAACAGGACGTCACTATAGCACCAAAAGCTGCAACATAACTTGCCAGTTTCTGCATTGGATTAGAATCGCATAGCCCACTTTTAAGAATAGCTTGAAAGAATAGCAGAAACTGGCACAAACTCATAACAACACACACAAAGACATGTGTTCTCAGAGAGGTACAGTCTTTGTTCAGTGGTAACAGGTGAATGCGAATGTCAGAGCGTGTGAGAGTGTTCCTCCCCCTCATCGTTGATGGCCTTGAGTTCCATTGTACCTACTACCCGCCAACAAACGCCGCGGCTCAGCCACAGATGCAAACCGTACTCGCTGCCGAATGGAAATCCACTTTTCTATGGAACACTGACATTACAGTCAACCTGTTTGTTATTTTCTGCTCTGCCTCATGAAAGCACAAATATTGTATCTCTTCAGTTTGCTAGCATGTACCACTCAAATCTACAGAGTACAGATCTTAAAGGAGCAAGATATCCTCCACTTTCCAAAAAAACACCTCCAAAACATAACTGAAAAGTCCTTATTTGATACATCTAAACACTAAACTACATAATTAATTATCTGCATTTCAGAGAGATTGACATATTTTACATCATGCCTCTGGATTGTTATTTGTCTAGGCACTTTTGGTGATTCACCGCTGTCAACCGTCATTACGATGTTTGTTGTCTTCGCAGATTAGTCAGCAGGCCAAGTCATTACAAATATTCAAATGTACATTTGAGGCATTTAGCAGATGCTGTTTATCCAGCGAGACTGCCGGTGACCACAACAGCAAAATAAAGCATCAATCTGATGATGAAGGTAATAAAATATCTCCATCGCTAGAATGATATATGACAGGTAAAGACTATCGGGTAAAATGAATAAATAAACAGCTTATTCCTCAAACTTAATGCAGCAACTTCTTCGGCGCAGGGCACACAGCAGTGTGGGATGTGGCTATATGATTCATTATGACATATTTACATTTTAATCATTCAGCGGATGCTCCAGTCGAAACTGAACAAGGGAAAAAGTGTCAGTTCTCATATGGCCTGCATTACATTCCTGCAGTATTTGAAGCGATTTAAACTTCAGCACAGCTCTAGAAAATCCTGCTGGGAACCACCGGGACTCAAAGGTCACGCCGTTATCATGCTGTTTGCCTTGTCTCCTTTGCCATACGTCACTGCGTGTGTGCCGAGGCGTTTTGTTGCAACAGGTTAACAAACAATTTCACTGTTCAAAACTTGTGCCACAGCAACTCTACTAGGTTTATTGGTACGTTATGAGTTATAGTGAATCGGGAATGAGGAATAGCTAAGATTTCTGATACTTGATGAAAACTTATCACAGCAATACAAAATGATGTCCCTGTACCATGGAATTATTGTGTGACAGTAGCATGAATATCCCTCAGTACCTCACGCGTTTTAATATATTTGTCACAAAAAACAATTGTTTGTGTTATTTTTTTGCATTTTTATTGTACAGTCTCAACAACTCTGCGTCTGCATAGAGCATAATTAAGATTTCTACCCCACAGATACAGTGTAGACAGGTAAAAAAAACAATTCTAAAGTTTGACAAAGCAATCCTAACTCAAGGTCCACAAAATAGCTTCCACAGGGACTTTTGGCCATATCATATGGTCATCTGGGGATGGAATTTCTTCAGTTTTCATGGATCTGTTGACATGTGAGCTCAGTAGTTGTTATAAGTACATCTATAGCAGCTCAAGGCTAACAAGCTAAGCACAAAGGTTATTTACTGACCTTGGAAACAGTATGTTGACAATATAATCCCAGCTCTAGGTCCACTTTCTATCTTTTGTCATAGGTGTCAACTGTATCACATTTCATATGGTTTTCATCAACAGATGGAGTTTAAAGGTTGTCATAGAGATGGAGCTGGTCGAACACTAATGAAAAAGCTGGATAGTGGACGTTAAGTTTGGGATTGTTTTGTCATATTACTATTACTACCAAGGTCAAGAGTGAACTTTAATGCGTAATTGTGAATTATTTTAAAAAAAGGGGAAACACTTTATAGAAGTAATATTGAACCTTCAGACGTACACCTTTTTTTAAACGTATTTCTCAACATTTTGTGTTGTTGTTTGTCTTTGAGCCTTGGATTTATTTGCTGCAAAGCTCATTTGAAACATGATACGCAAACAAACTTCAGTATTAGAGACGAGATCTTTTTAGCTTTGATTAGTGATCAACAATACCACATTGATTAAGATAATTGTTGCAAATTCAATTTTTTGTTGTCTCACATTACAGTCACAGCAGCAAACCTGACTTTTCATTTTGTCAGTTGCTACTCACCATTTGGTTGTTCCGTGTGCATATAATGGACTATTTAATTCCTATTACTGTTGTTTGTCTTCTTCCTGTTGGCTAATGTAGCTGTTCTCAATCACAGCGTGAGCTGTGTGGTGAGCAATTAGCAGAAATTAATCTCTTCTTTGTCATACCACTGTTAGCTCCTGTGTTGCTGTGCTGATCACAAACAGTAGGGAATGCATTTCTATGCAGATGATGATGGAGTTACGCACCGTGGTGGGCCTAATTTGATCTACTATTAGATGTTTTATAAAGTGAACCAGGTTAAACAAGGGTAGACGGGGAAAGCAAAACAGCCCAATACCTGCAACTGTTTACTGAAAGAGTTTGTGAGGCGTCAGAATATACTTTCCTGAAACCACATGGATTGATTTTAAATGTCTGGACATAACTGATGTAAAGTAGCACTTTTAACTCAAGGGATATTGAAAAGGAGCATTGCGGTTTGTCAGAGGGGGCGGTTTTTGTCTTTTTATTTTATGTTGGGGTATGAATCAGCTCAAAACAAGCCTTGCTAGAAGCTTATTAGCTGGTACAATTTTGACACGACATTCAAGCAGTCATCGCGGTTGTATTTTTTAGTTTGCTAATTTGATAAACTCATGAAGTCACTTTACTGAGGCATTGCCGTAAGACATGTGCTGTACAGTATTTGCTAAGCTAATTGGTCAAGTGTCCCATCTATTCAAAATGACCGCCATGGAATAAGGTGAATCATATCACACTAATAATTATAGATATTTGACAATTATACAATGAGTAATTTGTTAGCATTAACATATATATTTACAACTCCAAAGGGTGTTAGATGTAAGATTAAAGTTTTGTTCAGACTGTACACACTATTGCATTCAAATCAATGGATACTAATTTGCTCTGGGCTGGAAAAATTGAGGCAAACGTGTCTGTGCAACTTGAAAATGTTTCATCTGAAACCAAAACTTGGCACTTAAGCCAAGGCTTTAGAGCTCCACTTGTAAACATACAGAGACAAGAGGGTTTTGAGAGCAGTCTGAAATGTCATGCAAACACATTCTGCACACACACACACACACACACACTGTCTGTACATTAGCTACAGCTGACACCTGCACAGTTAGTAGATTGGCTCATTGTGGCGAATAAACACAGACTGTAAAACACTCAAACGGAGAAATGAGTGCAAGCAAAGCAAGGCAAAAATTATGCTTGCACTTTATCTGAATACATCTTTAGTCTTTGTCTTTGTCCTCACTGAATAGTTGGTAGAGTCCACTTTATAGTGTAAACCTAGGCTTTGCTTTTAGTCATTCTGTAAGTATGATGATTATGTGACAATATAGTTGCTCTGCTTTTATTAACATGTTTATTAGTCGGAACACATTTGAAGCATGCACAGGAAGTCCATGTTTCTTGTTATAGTATTCAGACAGATGGATTAGAGGAACTATGAGAAATAACGCGGTGCACGGACGCTCGTGGAACAGAAAGCTGTCCCAAAGTGGGTGCAATTTCAGCTCTATCTAATCCTGTTTTAGTTTGTTGTGAACAACACTGATGAGACTGCTGTTAAGAATAATACGCATTATCTTTTGAGTGCCATTTTTGCCTTCATTAGAGAGTTCAGAGTGAGACACAAAAGAGCAGGAGAAGCTATGAGAATTCTGTTTTCATGGTTTTCTTAGCCCACTACGCCATCATAACGCCCCATAATGGTACAAAATTTTAAAGAAAGTTTAATGTAGCCTACCAGACATTATTGCACTTTAACCACCGCTACTGCTTTTTCCAAGCAGTTTTGCACCTTAAAAGTGCTCTCCAGGCAAACAACCTGGTGCACAAATAATGTTTTTGATCGAGCAATCTCCCATAGGTCTGACCTTGGCAGCTTTTATCAGGGATGAATACTGTGAAAAGATTGCATTGTTTTCCAGACCAATACCACTGCTTTTTAGCAGGCCCCCAAACACCGCAATCCTCTCTACCTTAAAGCGTAAAGACAAAAAAGAGATAATGCTAAAGATTGTAGATTTCAGCAAATTGATCATTCCATCCTGGTTTGAGAAAAGAAGAAATGAATGTTGATGAAATTGTATCTGTTATCTCTGAAAGGACATCTGAGACAGGTGTCCCCCCCCCTTGAAATCGCAGGTCTCGACAGAGTTCGCCTTCGCTTTGTAGACGCTGAGACGTTACAGGGGGAGACTAATTAAATTGTCTGTGTTTTGATAATACTTATAAACATCTAGTATCTAACATGCACCCACCATGAAATGAGAGCAATGGAGGAATACCTGTCTTCTAGGTGTCTGTCACGAGCGGCTGATTGCCAATCTATTAGGAAATGCCATGATGGAAAGTTGATTAGAGCGTACGCTGCAATGAAAAAAGAACGTTGTGGAGATGCTTATCCGATACCATGATAACAAAAAAAAATAAATTGATTGACCATTTTTAATGCGTGTGCAACTAGTTTGCGCTACTTTTAAATGAAGAACTGAAGGAAAAGGCATCTATTCTAGCGAGGTGCTGGCTCACAGACGTCAAAGAAATGAGGGGAAAGCTGCACACAAATTTTTTTCGATGTAATCTTTTCATTTTACATTCTGCTAATGTTTCTGCATATTTTGTGCCTTCTACGGGATGAAACTAAATAATCCTCTGACTGACACACAGTGTAAAGTGTAAATTACTGAGTTCAAAGGGCAATCAACATGAACATTGACAGAGTCCAGACAAGTCATTCCTAACCAAGAAAGGCCTCCAATATCACCATATCTACATTTTAAAGGTGTGCTCAGACTGATTGCGAAGTTTAAAAGAGTCAGGAGTTGAAAACTTGAGCGAAAAGTTTTCCTCAGGCTACAAATCATAAACATGGCAAGACAAGAAAAAAGATACAAACACACTGCAAACACGCTTTTGCTGTGTGCATTGCTAGCTTACAGCTAACCTCTGTGTGGATGGTTTATTGGCTGTTTGGGCTTTATTCGCAATAGATACAAACTGTAAAAACAATCCAGCGGTCAAATTTGCGCAAATAACTTTTGCACTTGCAATGAGAAGGCTATAATAACCAGCAAAAGGAGAGCAAAATACGCAAAGAGCAAAAAATCACAAGATGGAAAAACATCAGCCTAGCACATGCCTAAACAATGAAAAAAAATACTTATGAGTTACACATACAACATTTATTTTCAAGCAGATAAAGAACCCAAATGTATTATTATTATGAATATTCTTTAGGTACATGTGCACACATAAGAATGTGGAGCATACAGAATCACTGGTGCAAAAATGGGTGCACACCCTGTGTAAATGGAAACAGGTCTACAAAAAAACGCATTGATGGAAAAATTTAAAACATATAGCAAAAAGAAGAGATTGTTTAAAACGTGTTGTCTGAGTAAAAATACAGAGAAAGAGAAAGAAATGGTCTGAGGTCAGAATCCACATTGAAGCCACAAGCAGCCATAGTCTTCATTAACCTATATGGTAGGGAGATGAAACACGAAGCCTGCCATCATTTCAGTTTAACAAACAATAAAGTACATAATTCACAGTCCCCTGTTATATAAAGCTCGTAATGCGAAGATTAATACTCTCAGTCAGTCAGCATGTTTGATCCAAAGCTAGATGGAGATGTGCCAGAAAATGTGATGCCCTTTTTTTAAGAGGGAAGGTGATGAATGATTGAACAAAAATGTTTGCCGCAGAAAGAGATTTCAGTACGGAACAGAGGTAGACACACAAGGCTGTTCATTGGATGAAATTACAGTAATTTATTCTTATATAACAAATGTGTTTTCAGTCGTCCTTTCTTCAAATTGCCAGAGCAGACGCAAGCAATTTATGTCAAAATGAGAGGTATTCCCGCTTTCATACTGCTAGCCATTAGTACACAAAAGTGTGGGGATCCAGCCCAATAGTTCAGCACTTAGATCATCAGAACCTGGTGTTCATGCCGTGCTAAAATATGGGTTTATCATCATTAACAGCCAAACAGTAAACTCTGAAGAAGTGAAGTGATCTCTGACGATCATTCATTTTTTTTGCCGAAAGTTCACAGCTAATTTGCAGCTCCTCCCTCCGTCCTCACCCCTTCCCAGTCAAGATCACACCACATACTCAGGTTGTAAATCCTCAGCACGGTGTCCAGACACTTTGCTCCCGGAGAGAGTGCTGGCCGCCAGCACACGCCATCTCATTAGCATTGGCTCGGTTTCCTCCGATTAGCCATAATTAAACTGTGAAATTGGAGCCGTTACCTTAAGTCAGGACACGGCGAGGACACCATGAGCTTGGTGACAGTGCCGGGTGGGACGCTTGGGGCCGGGGGGGCATCCTGGCTCACTGCCACCGGTCCTACCCTCTGCTTTTAGAGAAACAGACGGCCAGTTCATGAATTAGGGATTCCCAGTGAGTGGCCTGGTCCGAGTGTCAGCGCTGTTGCTGTGCCTGTTTTCAGCCCTTTCACCGCAGCCAGGGGAAGTCACTTTAACTTGCCATTCACACCGTTCATACACTGTCTGTTCTTTTTATGGTGTTGCTCTTCAACTTTAAAAGGTCTCAGAGGAGCCAAATCAGTTTTTAAAGATGTACTCCAGTGATTTAGTATTGCGCTTCCATAAAGTTGGTGGACTCGCAAGACACAAAGCAGTCCACATCAGCACAGCACAGGTGAGGCACCCCTGACTTTTATGGATCGAGCTCCAAAAAACGCTGGACCCTGCGCTTTCCATAATGCAGCTCTCCTTGAACCCTCCAGTTTGAAATGGAGGCTTTCTGTTGAACACTTTTAGTCCTGAGCCCAACCCGAGATAGCACTGATGACATTTGATGTATTTGGGATTTCTACTTCTCCTGAATTTATTGGCTGCCGTCACGGTGCCCAGGAATACAAGACTCATCCATGAACCCGTTAACTACACCTGAAAACATCCCAAACAAATTAGGGTTTCATACATCCAGCAATGCTAATGACGTGCAGCCAATTTTCTCTGGCTTCTCAGAATCGATGGTCTTTTCTTCTCAGACAATGGACTGCTGGTTTAAAGAGGGAACCAGTGTCGTTAATGTTGCATTAAGTCAATTGATTGGTTGTTGTTTTTTTTTTTATATCTTATTTCATTGTCATGCTTCCCAGTCATCCAGCGCATACTGGCTTACAAGTCACATCCTTGCTTCGTGATGCAATTTCTGTGTAACAAACATATTGCAGCATCCAGTACATTTCTGTGTTGCAGAAACCACCTTTTCTCCAAGATGAAGTTGCTCATAATCTTCCCCTGTGCATGTTCGCTTTGAACAAACACATAATTCCTCCTGGCTGAAGTTTGATTGAGTCATTTTGTGTCATTGTCATCCTTTGCGCTTCTCTTTCCACTCTCCCTGGATTGTGTTTGTGTCCCGTATAGTTTCTTTTATTTTGTTCTCTTTGTTCTTCGAGTTTTATTTTTAAGCTTAAGTAAAATTGTATTTGAAGATTAGCTAGAGGATGATTGATTAGACAACTTTGAAATGTAAGGGGTATTCAAATACAAGTCGTAGAGGTCCACTGCAACTTTTCCGCGGTGTCGCGGGGCATGTTTGCTGTTGTAGAGGCATTTCGCCTCCCTTCGCAATGGCCAGCTGTTTCATTGAAAATTACAGTACGCACAAGAATGAACAGGTATTTTTCAGTCTACTCAACCTTATGTGCACGTTTTCACCGCTAACCTCTCTTTCCCTTGCATGGCTATTCCACTTTTTCAACTTGAGCTCCTACCCCTGACTACAAGCATGCTAAATTGCTACACTGCTAGCCTGAAAGATGACAGGTGAGGGGCCGTGATAGCAATGTTAAAGATTCAATTCTCTTTCGGTCCGGATTCGGACCAGAGCCCACCTAATGAGTACGTGGGGTATAGTATTGTATCTTAAGAGGTGACTCTGTTGCTGAAAAGCCAACACTTTTAATTGACATCCATCCTATGACATCTTTCAATATCCGAGGACCTGGATATATTTTATTGATAGTATGTAGACATTTTTAACCTTCAGCAAATTCAGCATCTTGCTTCACGTGTATATACAAGCGCAACTTTTCTTCTGCTGAAGGTTACTGAGTAGCTTCATTGAGGCTGGTATGTGTGAGTCAAAATCAGCTTGTTTTGTTATTTATTGGGAGACGTCTACTGTTCTCAACACTATAATTCAAGGGACACACGAGTATTTTAAGAAGACTAACTAGTATAGGAAATTATAATTGCAATTTACCAGGAGCATAATCAGATTCCTCCAAAAGATTTTATAAAAAGCCAATTTCTTCCCCCCAAAACACACTGGGGCAAGCTTCTGAAGCCTTTGCAAAGTTTTCTATCACTTGTGTGCATGTTAACGTGTGTTGATTAACACAACTAGATGGGTATTTTAAATGTAAAAGGCTGTAGGATGATTTGGGTTTCACTCACTCAGTCACTTGCATTCTGAAAACGAGATATGCTGTCGAGTTGTCTCTGTGTCTGTATCTTCACAGGACTCAATAAAGAGGTAATAATAAGACTACAAAGAGAACAAATTTGGTTTATATGAAGTATAAGGTATTTGTGCCAGGTGTGCGCGCCTTGGGACGCAAATAGGAGAAGCCTGAGTGACCTGTGAGGTGATTGGTTCGTTTCAGTTTGTGATTTTCACTTAAGGTATTTAATTTTATTATTATTATTTAAGTAATGATGGACGATTCTCTCAAGTCAGATCAGATCCATTTATTCCGAGTTGCTTGTTGGGTCCCAGTGAGAGTGTAAGAACATGGCCGACAGTGGTGAGGCCAGGTTTCGGAGTGTTTCTGTGCCAGGCTCGGAGGACGAGTGAGTTCCAAGCAGCGCTCCTGCACGCCAGAGAAATGCCTGGCGGCCATGTTTGCTCAGGAGGCCGTCCCGCCGGAGCTGTGTATTTGAGGGGCGTGTGGGATGCAGTGGGAGGTGAGGGGGAAGTATGGGGGGGGGATTCAGGCCCAGGGGGTCGTTGTCATGACGATGACATGGGCCTGGACCGATGGGGTGCAGCTAATGATGAATAATTATGCAAGGTTTTATTTTAATATTATTGTCCCCCCCCCCCTTCCTGTTGTGAAAATTGTGACCTCGCCCCTGATTTCCTGGTGTTTGGAAAAACAAGAAATGACTTTGATGAATGGAGACTAAATGGTGTTGCAGAGAACCCTGTTCACTGCGGAAACAACACTCCCCTCAGGCAGGGTCGCTGCCATTTTGTAATATGTGCTCTTCGGGTCATATGTATTTAATATTCCGCGGCTGGCTGTTTGCAGCCTTGCCAAGTGCAGCTAATGGCGCTGTGCTAGCTTGTGAACGGTGCACTAAAGCCACTGAGGAATTTAAGCACACGTTATGGCAGGGAGGTTTAAGTGTTAAGCCCAAAAAGGAACCCCACATTCAGATCATAATCAATCAGCCAATGAAGGTGATCGAAGAACCTGGAGGCTAAACTGTTGTCTTGTTGAATTTTTATAAGAGACCACAAGTACGACTGCTGGAGTGTCAGAGATAAAACAAGCCATGCACCTGCTGTATCGGAGGTGTTACAGTACATATAGCGTTTACATCTTTGAAACGATTGATTGTTCAAGTGTTTCATCACCTGAGGACTCAATGTCCTCACACGATTAAGATCTAGGACATTTTGATGCCATGCAAGGGTTCGTTGAATCATTGGCATGTGGATTAAACAGGCACCGAATTACAAAGAAAGTATATTATCTCGTTTACCTCTTGTGGTATCTTTCCTTCCTTTTAGTTTCAGGTTTTGAGATATGTCTGTGATATTTCTGAAAGCTGGAGCCACACAGTACTCCACAGTGTATAAAAAACATCTCCTTCCAAAGTAATGTCCCCATCTCTCACTGTGAACACTTTTATTGGGAGTACTTTCCACTGACGAACTAGTTCCTATTTTTGTGAACCAATCCTTTAAAGGTTAAGGCCGGTTATTTTCCGTGTTGTTTTGTTTTTTGTCGACAAATCTCACAAAGAGACCAACGCCGACAATGTAGGTCTTTCTGACTTCCCTTCCCCGTCTCTGGCACTCACCCTAAGCCCATCGGTCCCTACTAAAGACGGGAATCTTTAAAAACAGCTCACAAATGTTAAAGGTGCTCTTTAATTTCCTAAAATAGCTGGGCACCTTCGTTTTTAGCTAGCATTACTCAAACAGGTGCATGTGTTGGGGGCTAGTTTCAGCAGCGGATTCATCCACATTTGGTGCTCTAGTGAGTATTTGGGGCAGGAGGATGGTGTATGTCGTGAGTCATTGAGGTTTTTAAAGATTTTTGAACAAGAATGGAGCTCTTTGGCACAGAGGAATAAGCTATATGGGGCTTGGGACAATAACTTTTAGCAGGATCAATTGTTGGTTTTGGTCTTTTCTTGGGATTTTCTGACAAAAAGAAAAATATAGAATATCACCAGCCATATCTTTTCAGTAATAAAACACAATCAAATTCACAAACAAATGCTAATAACTAATATAAGGCACACACATATACCTGTAAAAACTTATTAAAACATAAAAAAAGTGTTTATGTTGACTATATAACACAATCTTTTCTTACTTTCACTTACTAGAAAACTGTGTATTTCATTCTGGTCCATAGTGAAACATCTCGACCAGTACTGAATGGATCACCATGACATTTTTAAAAGGTTGATTGTCAAAAAAATAAATAGTCCCATTTTTGTTTCTTTTAAAAAGAAAAACAAAAATAATGAGACCGACATGACAGCGGTCTAGCGACGCTTTGCACATCCAGCGCCCTCCCTCTATCAGCCTGTCGTTCACTCTCTCTATCTCTCTAACTTAATGCTGGTGTGAAGCCGCAAACAGCCGTCTTATTTGTTTGCTGCTCATTTAACCTCAAAGTGTTGCTTCCTTGCAGCTCTTACGCACATGAATCCCTCAAACGCTCGCTGAAAGAGCTTCCGAACCACTCCCCTTCCACTGTCAGCCTTGCGTTTTTTGAGAATATTTCAGTGCCGTCGAGCCGAATGTTGAAAAGGAAAATGTGTGCAGGAAAGCATGCACTACGTAGATACACGCACGCATGCCAGATATCTCTTCAAACGTAGAAAGTACACGCTGGAGCAAACAGCCATGCACGTATGTACTCGCCCCTAAAGTGCAAGGGTTAGGGGTTGATTAGGAAGTGTGTGTTAGGGGTGAATACATGTGTGCATACACAAACTACCACTTGTTCAACACATACTGCCTCATACGTGCCATCAGCCCCTCACACACACACACACACACACACACACACACACACACACACACTGGCAGCCAGCAGACGGACGTGTGCGTGATTGAATGTGAGGGAGAGGCGAGACGACAAGCGTAGCATTCACCTTGATCAACAGCCTTTTCTCGGCTTTGAAGCGCGGTGCATGCTAACGCTGCTGCTCTTTTTTAACAAGCTAATCTGGGCAGAGAGTCGACGGCAACACACTGTGACTGCGCACACACGCACGCACACACACACACACACACACATACACACAATGTTGCTGCATTTGGAGGCTCTGTGCATGTATGTGTAGGTTTGACTGGTTTGTGTTGGGGAGGGTCACTCTGACTAATTTGGTTTGTGGTTAGATTTATTAGAATCCAAATGAGAGCTAATCAGAGAAACATCTGATAATTATATTACATTTATTCCAGTTGCGAATTCTACTGCATGTGCGACTGACCGGTAGAGATGATGCTGTATTCTCCTCTTGTCAAATACAACCCTGGAGTTTCAAAGCGTAGTAATTTGTGTTGTTTATTCATGCAGTTTTTGGATTCAAAAAACATTCTGGTCGTTATTTTATTTGCTTGGTGCAGTTAATGGTCAAGTTTAGGCAACTAAGGCCACACTTACCTGTAGTCTTCATGCGTCTTGGATCGGCTAACTATCTGATATCGACAAAGCCAATTGTACGTGTAACCAGGGAGGATTTGGGATTGACTGAAAATGCGATTACTCAGACAACCTGGTGGTGGCTTGAGACTCATTCTTGCCAAAAGTTGAAAAGGTTTGAATGCATCCATGTCTCAAATATATACTGTATATGTAATGTTAACGCTGGTGGAGGTAGCCACTAACAGGGTCTTGCTGCTGAAGTGACACTTCACTGTCACATATTAAACGACGGTTAGAAAAGGGCACCAGTGATTTCAACACATAAGGCCATACATACGTAAGCTGTACCAAGCTGAATGATCTGCGTGGGCGAGAGAGCAATGAATCTCAGTTGTTGTCCATCCATTTCAGTTAATTTATGGTTAGATGTTAGGTGGCTGGCTAAACTGTTAGTGTTATGACTAGATTGCAAAGGCGCATAGGTTTTTCTTTTCCCGCCGTAACCAAACAGCTTCGCCACCCTCTGCGCTGGAGTAGGGCCGGCCCTGATTTGCATGTAGCCCAGAAAAACCACGACGGAATGCAATCAGATTTGTGAGCGGGGTAATGGAGATGCACACATGTGGCTACTTGGTCATGGTTAGGAAAAGATCAGGGTCATTTTTTTGAATAAACCAATGTTGGCTGTTGGCAGGAGAACATCCTAATACATGAACAGGATACCAAAGAAGACGAGACAAGACAATGTTGGGGAACTGCCGATAGAAGAAAGTCCTAAATGTCCTTTTATGAAAACTCCTTAAGAGCACTTTTACAAACGTGACAGTAACCCTCCACGTTGGCTGCAGGCCTGCTGCTGTATGGCACAGCGTTGTGTGGCAGCACCGCACATCTATTAGATATTTATTTGTCACATGGAGGGAAGAAAACAATTCCCTGGGACCCACGAGCAGATGTAAAAACGTCTTTAATGACGTGAGAAAAGTCATCGTTATCACCTTCCCCTCAGTCGGCGTCTCATAAAAAAAAAAAAAAAAAACCCCCCATTTTTTTTT